>JAOUZG010039500.1:1120880-1162325 GCA_026289955.1 Argiope argentata
TAAATGATTCTTTAGGAAGTAAAATTTTCTGTAAATGATTCTTTAGGAAGTAAAATTTCCACCCCTGAAAGTTTAATGATAACATAAAATTCGGTAAAATAAAATATATTTCCTTAAACGCTATTGTTTAGTTGTTAATAAAACATAAAAAAGGGGCGAAATTCAAAAGAGAAATAAATTGTTCATGAAAGGGTTAAGTGTCATTTGACTTTGTTTCGTCCTCGTCAAGCAATTTTTTCTCTTTTTACCTCTGTTTCGTTGGAACGGAATCTTCTCCATGTATAATGTTTAAGTCTATACCTGATATCTTTAATTATTAAAATCGAATTAGAACAAATAAAGATAATAATAAAATACTTCATAAAGTACGAAGCAAGGTGAGGTGGGGTGCTAAAAAATGTTAAGCAATAACTTCTAATTGGCTTAGAAATGAGAATGTAAGGAATCAGCATAAATTTGTAGATCTCAGCTCATCGAGCTTTGCTAAGCACCAACCCCAACAAATGCCATTAGAATGAGAATTTTACGATTTTAAACTTAATTTTTACTAGAACTTAGTTTTACTTACACTTCGATAAATCAGTCAATGTACGCATTAATGAAACCTGGCTAATTCTCCTGACACCAAAACAGTAGGTGAGATTTGTGCTTCTGATAATAATGCAAATGTGAGATATTTTTAACTCCATAAATGCTACAGATGGTGGCGAACAATAATACCTACTTCTAAATGGTTCATATTTGCGAATTATCCGCAGTTGCTCAGCCATCTAATTGCGCTGACAATAGGAATTTACAGAATTATTGAATAAATGTATAAATTTCCTTATCCATTTTTCATTTGGTGAAATAGCACTTCTTGGCGCATGCGCAAAAAGGCGGAGGATTTCCTTATTTGAGAATAGACAGTACTTGGTTTAAATGCCACGCCCATTGCTATTTTTGTTAAGATTTGAATTTAGTCAGTAACTGAATTACTTTTGAGCAATTAATAGTCTTAAGTTCATTGCCAACTGTTATGAAAAACCTCCGAAGTAAATCATTGAATGGTTGCAGAAACGAAATAATCGTTATATCTTTTAATAATGTAGTACTTAAATCACATCTGCAAATTGCGGATTTAAATAAAGTTTTTGTTGGAGAATTTAATAATGAATGCAACTGAACAAAAATCAACTTAAAGATGACCACAAAAAAAATTTGTGGTTGGTAAAGGATATCGAACAACAGCTCGAACCCCTTGTTAAGAATGCATATTTCTATTCTCTGCATGCGTTTCTCATGAATATCATTAAAACCGCAGCTTAAAACTATCTCGATCGACATGACGCATATCCAGTCTAGAAAAATATCATCCATTTTCTTTTTTGTCCCCCAAAATAAAAGTTCAGAAATATTTTCGTCGCGTTTCGTAATTGGGGTTATATTTAAAGAGTCTTTCATTGGTTATTTTAAAGATGTGGCACAACAGATATGCCCTAGTGATACCTGTTGATACCTCACAACAAGAAATAAGAAATATGATCAGAAGTCGTGGTTTGGTTCAGTTTTAAGGCAACACTCAGGGCAGTTATAATGGAAAAGCCTGTAATATGAATAATGCCAACGAAGTAGCAATAACTTTTTTCAAATGTTAATGTCTTAAAATAGACTGTAACGCGTGCCTTTTATCGCAATATTAACGAGCCAGTCTATATTTTAGTTTATCTATATTATTTTATGCTTAAAGCAGGTGCTTCTATATTCTGTTTACATGTTATGTTTTATATCCGATACCAACATCAATTGTGGGATAACTTGTTTCCGCCCTAACGGGTCATTGACACTACATTCCAGAAAAATGCGGGCTTTATTGTTCTTAGTAATACTGAATATTCTTATGTTAATAACTGTAAATACAAAATTTAGTTTTGAAATTTCCTCTTTATCTCCGATTCATCCGTGCACAAAATGTAACCATCTCTTGCCCCATTTAGAGTTCCAGTGTAGTTAAACGAACCTGTGAGTTTCCAATAAAGCCGAGACCTTCCCCATCTATCGAACAACAAAATAAAGCACCGCATCAATGTACTATGTCGAAACTACTTGTTCATACCGAGGTTGCTCTAATTCAAATTTCTTCAAATAACACATAATGAGATGTGTATAATATATCTGTTCTTTTTTTTTTTTACAGTTTTAGGAACCTTGTTAAAAACTCGTCATGTGGAAAAAAATACATCAAGCATTCGAAAATTATTCCGTGACTTCTTCCAAATGGAAACGAAAACCACTTTTGTTCAATCATCCACTATTACACACGAATGCTGAAATGTAGGATTCGGTTTAATAAAAAAAAAATCAAAAATTAACTTTCTTAGAACTATAAAGTATAGAGTGTATTGCCACATCTTTTAAGAACGATTTCTGAAGTAATAAATTAAAATTTAAAATCTAAGGACAGTTTTTTTATGATTTCACTGATAGCATCTTTTTCGATATATAATTTTTCCATGACCTGAAGGTCTTTTCATAAAATTTTCTGGGGATGCTCATTTCCATTTATTTCTTGAGCAGCCGAGCACCACGTGCTCGTGCAAGATAAATTATATTTTTATTCATTTTAATTATTTCATCGTATGAGTCAATTTAGTATTGCAAACAATCAGAAAAAACTTTGTCTCACATTGATTCTTTAGAAAAATATCCCATTTCCTATTTATTTCATTTCGTATAACCACGTGTTCAAAATGACATTTTTCAAGGTTTTATTGGCGGTAGTCATTATTTTTTTAAAACCAGAGCTTTTGTAAATACAATGGCAACACGTTATTAAAAGCTGATTTTTTTTTAGATGCTCGTGCAGATAATAAATTTTCAATTTATTGCCCAAGAAATTTTGCTGACGCCAAAGACGTCATCCCAAAAGCAATATCATGCTCTGACACAAAATCAAAAAAAAAGTCTAAGTAAATAATAATATAATTTAACCCTTAAACTGCATATTTAAATACGGAATTTCAATACAATATTAAAGTGAAATCAAAAATGTATTGCTCCAAATATGATAACTTAGTTCTATTCAACTTACATACAAATTTCATATTTGTTTTTAAAAAAATCTTGCAAAAAAAAAAAAAAAAAAAAAAAAAAAAAAACGAAATACAGAATACACATTTTTTGCTATATAAACACACTATATTGACTGATATATATCGATTGAAACTAAACTGTGAGGCGCTCTAAATATAATTTTGGCGCCGACCGATTTCCGTCTGATTCCAAAATCACCAAATATGGTCCCTAGTAGTTAATGGGTTAACAGAGACATATCTAACTTTTTTTCGTTTTGTATTTGATAGCAAACAGACCTAGTTTCGTTGCGGCCATTTAAATAAAGTCATAATTTATCAAGTTCCACAATGCACTTCCATTTATCTTCTGTCAAATAGTTTAATAGTTGTTGGCTTTACAAACTTTTCTGCCTCAAGCCAAATGCCTCGGTTAAAATGGTGAACATTGTATCTTTTTTTAAATAGTAAATCTCTGTTTATTATTTTATTTATTGTTGCCGTAGATGTGTTTAAAGACTTTCGAGATTGATTTTAGCACCAAATTATTTTTCTCTATTTATGAATTATTGTATCTTAGAAACATTTGAAAAAGTATTATTAAATACTCGTTTCAGATATTTTGTTTGGAATCTTCTTTCTATGTAGAAATAACGGCTGAAGATTTTTCTCTTACCGAATAATAATGTTGCTTATCTGACGTTTTAAAAATTGAATCCCATGCATTTCAAAGCGTTTTTGAATTCTGGAACAGAAACATTTCTCTTCGAAGAGCACAAAAATATATCCTTCAATTCAAAGCTTGTTTATACGCTACAATGTGAAAGAAAAATAGCAAACATTTTTTATTTCAAATAAAAAGATGTTTACAGAATTTTTTATTCTAAAACATTTGTTTTTCTATTCTTTATCGAAATTTCTCTAAAAATCCATAAATATCCTCTATACATACATTTAATAACAAAGTTATGAATTTCAAGGTTTAAATACTAGCTTCCTTTGGCGATCAGCTTGCAAGCTTAAATTATTGGCTTTTTAAGCCATTAAAGGATTAATGAAGAATAAATTTTTAAAAATATTAGTTTTATTTGATGTGACTTAAATATACGACTTTCATTCCGGAACAAATTATTGTGGGTACAAATTTAAAGTCTATACTATAAAATAAAAGTGGAAGTGAAATCCTATTACTGAATTAATTATTTTTAAAAAGTAAATTTTTATCTTTATTTTAACATTGGCAAAAGCGCGCGCCTAAATATTTTATCGGATGAGTTTAAATTTCCCTACGTTAAAAGTATCAAAACATTATAAATTAAACTTTAAGTATTTATAAAAAGTAAATAAAATGTCCAGAAACGTAATAGATACCAATAAAAAGGTTTTTTTAATGCTTTAAGATAATACAAAGGCTTTCCGGAAAAGTTAATATTTTGGGAAGTCAGCTATGTCCATAGGTAACTAATAACGATTATTTATAATGATAGTTCAACCTATTTTCAATCTCGATTTCTAAACTTTCCAATGAATGCTTATTTATTCATTTCTTTTACATAATCTGAATGTGAATGAAGTGTTTGACACAGCGAAAAGCATTTATATAATCTAATAATTTTATTTAATTAGCGAAGAGTTGAATTAAGTTCAGCTGTGAAAACGCTGAATAAAGAATATCTGCAGAAAATTTCGTACATGGATGTTCACATTTGATCGTTACCACTCCGTAAGAAGTAATAAGAGTGACTTCTGTCAAGTACGTTAGCATCTATACATAGCATAAAAGGAAATCTACTCCCCGTCAATAAGTTTGAAAGAGAAAAACTCGAGAAACACTTAACTGGCATTGGAGATTGGAGTGCCATTTTGTAAGACATTTATTGGTGGAGGTGTTAGTATAATGAAGTCATATTAAAAGTAGTGTTATAATTTTGATTTTAATTATTTTTTAACTTGATTCAGCCATGCGTAAGACAGTAGAATTTGTGCATGGGCCAAAACTAGACACTGAAGAGCAATAGCTGTGGTATGCATATGCGATACATTTCTTTGTTCGCGTCTGATTTTAAATAGTGATTTAAAACTTATCATCCCCCCAAAAAGGAAATCCAACCTTGGCCGAACTACATTTAATGCCAAAATGCTTCGTTTTTAGGACGATAATGAAAATGTGGAGGAAAGAAGCGTTCGGTTAGGGAATATCATAGAAAGGATGCCCACACTTAGAGAAGGAGAGTTTTCTGTCGAGCGAAGAAACCATTTCTCTTTAAATCGCACTGCATTTGAATTGCCGAAACAAAGCGATTTTCATGAGGAGCGAAGTGATTGCCCAGTCAATATAGTTTACAAAGAAATATAATGAAGCAGGATGATTTTATTTTTATATCAGACAGTACAGAGTTAGCAAACAAGCGTAGAATATTGGGCACAAGAACTTATTTGTATTTTCTTAAATTTTAAAACAGCTTTTCCGTTGTATATTATTAGTGAATTATTTTGTCTATGGATGTATCATTTTTACTTCTTTAATAGTTTAAATATTTCTGAATGTATACTATTAAAAATGTTTTGTAGTTATTATGTCAGAACGTGATGTTGCTTTTGAGATGAGGTTTTTGGCATCAACAAAAATCAGTAGGAGAAAAATAAAATTTTATTATATGCACGAGCCTCTCAAAAAAATCAGCTTTTAATAACGCGATGCCATCGCATTTACAAAAGCCCAGATTAAAAAAAATAAGTGAATGACTACAGCACATAAAACCTAGAAAAATGTCATTTTGAGTACATGATTATATGAAATAAATAGGAAATGTGATATTTTTCAAACAATGAATGCGCGACAAAGTTTTTTTTGGATCATTTGAAATACTAAAGTGAAACAATTAAAATGGATGAAAATATAGTTTAACTCGCACGAGCCCGTGGTGCTTGGCCGTTCAAGAAAGGATGTTCTGACCTGTTACATTGAATTATGCATAGCAGATTTAATTTTAATCTTTATTTTTGATTATTTCTAAATGCATTTTTATGTTTATTTGATGTTGCGTGTCCTCACATGTCAAATCGGGTGGAGACTAGACTTTTAAAGCTAATTTTTCCTCTTGGATGTTACGCCACGGGCAACGTTGTGCAGGTATTGCTAGATTTATAAACATAGATATACACAATGCTAGCTGAGGTGCATTCGAAATCGCCATTTTCATTTCTTTCCCCAAAATCTATTTCAATTTCAAAAAAGATTCAATCCACACTGCTCGGAGGAGATTCGATGATACGGGAATGGGAAAAAAAGAAAAGGAAAAAGATCTGCATTGTCAATCCGCAGCGGAAGCACAGCAAGACAGGAAGACGCAGCAGCGCTTAAATTTGGAAGGAGAAAAAGGATTTCCTTTATTGAAAAAAATCCAGCCGACTACCCAGCCATCTTTTCCAAAATTATTTCCTTCCTTTATGCGAGCAATACGAAAAGATGATTAGAGGAGGAGATCCACGGACCGGAAACGATTCTGAATTTCAGCCTTCGAAACGAAATGAATACAAATAGCACAACGGATTGCGGTTTTAAGATTGAATATTATTTATAAATTGAGGTTAAAAATATGCATTGTATATTATTGTAAATACTTTTACGTTAGGAACCAATTTTCACGAGCGATCGCATTTTCGTCAATTTTAATTTTTCAAACGAAAAATTTCTTTCTTTATTTGCTAAAGCACGTGACACAGAAATCGCTTTTATTACATTTTCGTATGGCAACAGTAAAATGTAATTAAATTATTATACGAAATATTGCTTCTCTGAACGTTTTTAAAACTTATTTAATGTTTCGGTAATCAATGAAGCTTCAAAATATAATTGGAAATACTCTGGATAAGACATACAAAAACTCTATTTATTCAGAAGAAAGACATAAAATAAGTTTTAATGAGAACGAAAACAGGCTTAAAATATTACCAAATAGGGAAATTGCTTTGATTGACCAATGGTGATCACTTATGATATTTTTCAAACCTAGTATCTAAAAAAAATTGGATTTTGTACAGACTTATAAAACTCATAAAATTACTTTTTTTAATGATATCACTTTTATCTGCATAAAACCCATAAAATTAATTTTTATTTTTTTAAACGCAATTTGTGCAACTTTATGATAAAACTCAAATTCATTCATCAGTATATTCAATCGTACGCTTTTGACAATGTTAAAATTATTTAATAAAATGCTTTCTTTGTGTATTAACTTTGAAGTAAAAGTTTAATTTCCGTTTTTATTTCATAGCGCTTACATATTTTTAAACATTTGTATGCTTAAAAATATGTATGATCATTTTATTAATCATACGCATTCATTTATTCGTTATCAAAAGACAAAATATTTTTATTTTTCATTTACATTCCCGTTGGGTCTTATCAAATAACAAGATATTTTTTTTTATTATTTAAATATGCATTCATCGTTAATAATGATTAGCTAAATAATTTGGGAAAAAACACTAGCCTCTAACGGTGGGTAGTTCATGAAAGATTGTTAAAAAGCATTTCTTTTATTTAAAGCAACAACAATTAATATTCTTAATCTTTTTTTAAAAAAATTAATTCGAATAAAACAACAGGCAACTTTTTTCGACAGTCTTACCTCTCTGAAATATGTTGAAATACCGTTATCAGCGAAACGATGATAAGTATGAGAGAAGTTCTTAATTTCACCTGAAATAAACCACACGGAAATGCAAGATGCTTAAAACGTTCCAAACAAATTTTAAGGTGTAATAGTTACGGCAAATGAATGGCCGTAATGAAAATGGTGAAATACTAGAAGACATTTCCAAACCTGAGGTGCCTGCCGAATGAATGGCCGCCGGTAACCAAAAGCATGTCTGCTTTTATTATTAGTACAGAAACTTCTTAATTTTGAAAGGGAAAAAGTATGTCTTAAGGGAACCGAGACGTTCTGGAGAATGAATTCGTTTGTAAATTGAGAAGATCTTTTTCGAAAGATAAAAAAAAATTAATATCTTATAGAACATAGAGAAGATTTGAAACGGATAATTTATTTTATCAACAAAACAATAGAAAACATTTGCAAAACAAAGAAAGTATTTGCTGGCAAATCCAATATGTGTCGTAATGTGATAGCTTATAAGCTTACAATTCGGTACGCCCAGAAGAAAAAAAAATATTGGTAAAATCACTCCAAAATTAGCATAGCAAATGAGCACAGATTCAATAATTGCAGTGAAACCTATTTCATTTGAATAAACTCATCTTTAACATGAAAAATCTAAAAAATAAAAATATTTTTAAACATATTCATAATGTCCGTCAATATTGTGAAAGATTTCACAAGACTAATGAATAGAATGCATTCAATGCGCATTGTAATTGAGGGGGGAGGCATATCTCGGGGAAAAAAAACATGGCAAAAAAATTCTATACATCTATTATAGTAGCTCCCATTAGATTCTTTGTTAAAATGTGGGTGATTGATACAAATGAACGTGCGAATCGAGGATAGAACTTGCAACGTTAGAGTTTGCGGCCGAGCAACATAGCTACTAGACAAAAGTAATTACTTGTGTGCGGTAGATGTTATTTGCTTATGAAGCTTTCACCACAGGATAAATTAAAAAATTTCTACTTTTCAAACTTATAAAAATTATATATTTCTGATTGCACTGAAATATCTTCTATTTTATTAGACAAAAACTGAAAAATTTCAAAAGTACATATGCTCCCATTTCCCATAATTTAGTCTGCATATCATAGATGCAACTTTTTTCGAAAAACTTAATGGTACAATATCATTTTTAGCGAGGCCATTATAAATATGGATTTCTTAATTTTAAATTAAATAGAACACACTGAAATGCGATATCCTAAAAATTTTCCTTACAAATTTTAAGGTATGATAGTACTTACTAACTAGATATGTAAAAATCATTCCAAATGCAAAGTCGTAAATGAAAATGATAAAATGCCTATTAAAAGACATTTCCTGATCTGAAGTCCTAATACAACGGCTGCTAATACACACACATATACGCATTTTTATTATTAGAAGAGAAAATATCAAAATTCCCTGAATGGAAAAAAGTCTTAGTGCCGTCACATTTTGGTTTCTTTGAAAACAAAAGAGCAACACCTCTAGCACATTATTAATATTAAATGGCATTTATCTATTTTTCAGCAAATTCCTAGTGAAAATACGTATTCATTGTTCACTTTTCATACCATTCCTTTTTCCAGAAGTATGAGAAAAGACCGCAGCACCAAATAATAACTCGGACAAAAAACAGGCAGAGAAAATGCATACCGAATAAACAATGCGTCGCATTAGCCCGACCATGTAATCGCTATCAATTCAACTGCAGTTTCGTTCTCCTTTTCGCATGCGGTAGATCACGCAAACCGTCAGTGATCACGTTACCGTGCTACGATGTCACTGACTCACAAGACGGTTTTCGTTCACTAACGCCTCTCTGTGTTGTTCATCCGCTGCCACAATTAGACACATCACCCCCCACCTTCCAAACAGTTTTTAACGAGCGTCTTGGCGTTCACTCAAAATGATAAAAAAAAGGGGGAGGGCTTAAAGACGTTTATCCGCATTAAGATGAACAATGCACCAGTTAAATTTAAATAAAAGAAGCAAATGATGATACATGCATAAACAGGGCTGAAATCTGGTTCAGTATTTACTATTTTTATCAATAGATAAAATTAATGGCGAACGAAATGTTAATTAATTAAGTAGGCTAATTAACCTGTTTAAATAAACAACAGTGGTATCAGCTCAAGTAACGACATAATCGAACGAAAAATGCAGTTGTATGAGACGCCTAACTACTCGCTGTCTTACGCGACGCGGTGGGTTTTCCTCATGTGATATGCGCAAGATTCTTTAATGCATGTTGGCATACTTGACAGGTACCACGTGAATGAGAATTTTAAATTTTATCTGTAGAAAGAAAATATTTTGAAAATAATATTTAAAATAATTCATTCGTCTAGAAATTTAGTTAAAAAAACATAACACCATTTGTTTTTCTATGTAAATATAAACGGTGAAATTAAATAGAAAAACAATGGGAGTAGACTTACGGAAACTTTCCCGCGTACTTTTTAATAGAAGTATTATTGTCTTTTTTTTCCCGACATAAAAATCGTGGCCACTGAGCACGGTCTCAGATTTTTTTTTTTAAGTATTTAACACAAGTGTGTTTTATGCTTCGTAATATAATAAAGAAAATCAAATTTGTATATTGGAGACTTTTTTTCAACCCATTGAAATCAAAATTTGATACAGTTCTACAATTATAATCACAAGATCAAAAACTAATACACATTAACATTTACATGCATACGTTTGTATGCATGTAACATTGACAAATATGTTATGAATATGTCATGTAACATTGACATATAACATTGAAAAGTGGTCAATTTATCAGGAATTTGGCCCCAAATCTGGTTCGAATCTACGTTTCACATGCTAAAATGTAAAACTTAACTAAAAGAGGTAAACATGGGAGATGACTCCAAAAATTTGCAATTTCGAACTTGGAAATAACTAAAACTTAAAAAAAAGTTATGTTAAAATCTTGAGTTCAAATTTTTTAACAGTTAAAATACTTTTTTCTTTATATAATTCCAATAAGAGGAAGTAAAAAAAGTATGCGATATTGTTCGTTCATAATATCACAATGTCTGTTGTTGTTATTTATGGCCCTTGCCATGGACAAGCCCCCTGCTGAAACAGCAGCAGATTTAAGCCGAAAGGAGCGTCTCTTGTTTTTTGAAGTAGCGCCATCTAGGGACAAGAGTACGACTTAGCTACACACACTAAACTCATTTCTTGCCCAGCCCCTTTTTACAGGAATAGTCACACATCTCGCAGATAGCACATATGGAAGAACAACCATGCCCAAACTGGGACTCTCAGAACACAAGGAAGACGCGCTACTTCTGTGCTAGAAAGCCGGCATCACAATGTTTATGAAGCTAAAATTATTCTTTTGCTTCAATTTTAGACAAATAGTATATTTCAATACAATATGGATTACAGTTTTATGTAGGTTGAAACTTTCGATCAAACTACATAAAAAGACAGGCAGACAAAGAGTGAGAGAGATAATCTTATTCAAAGACACTTATTATTGCTTGAAGCCTAACAACAATTGAGAAATGTGGATATTGCTAACCGAAAACCTTAAGTCCACTACACAAACCAAAAATTGTCTAATTTGTTTAAAAGATATTTTTTTTAAATCAGTTTTCTTCCAAAAGCACTCTGAATGGCAATGAAAGCAAAATAGTCACTTCCAAAAACATTTTGGAAGTGGAATTAAACCATTCACTCAAAAAAGGTCCGCGAAAGTGGCAGATAATCGTAACTGGAAATAAATTCGACAGATCTGTAGCTTTAAATTAAAATGTTTCGCGTTTAAAACCCAGCAAAAACCATTACTGAAATGGGCTTTACGGGTTAAGGAAGTTTACATTAGCGAAATTGATATTCGGGCTTTAGAGATTTAACCATCTTGTTTATATCCCCGGGCCAGAGAGTCAATTAGTTTGACGTGAAGTTTCTGCGCTGCGCAGCGTAATCAACCCAAGACCGGAATCGCCCCGGGGACCCCGGCGAACGACGGCAAATTGATATTTTTAAGCAGAGACATTAAGAAACAAGGGGGAAAAAAACTTTAAAGATATTGATTTTGGATTTCCTCCGTTGCAGTCTTGTAACTCGAGACGACTAGGGAGTGTTTCACCTTTCTTATGAGATATTCTCACACGGAGCGGCATTCGATTCAGAATACCCTGAAAAGAGATTCTGGCTTGCTTGACTGACTGGCAAGAATAAAACTGATTGAACATTTTTGAGAGTACAAATCGCCGCCCGACTCGCTTTGCTCATTTCAAATGCGAATTTAGAATCGAAGCCCACGGTCAATAATCTGCAGGAAGGAATAAAGTAAGCAAAAACAGGAAATTTTCTGTATTTGCTTCCCACAGGTTGTTTCTCGCCCCTTTTGCACTAAAGTAGTGAAGGGATGCGTTTCACTGCATTTAAATTCTTTCAGGTATAACATTAAAAAAAAATTGGGAGTTGTCTCCTTAAAATTTTCTCGCATACTCTCTATTAACTTGTAATGCCAGAGAACAAGTCTGGCGCTGGCGTGCAATAATTACAAAATATTAACGTTTGACATGAATTCAGTATTTTTATTCAATAAATCGTTTCATTCCTCGGCGATTTTTTAGATGGTTAATCCTTGGCATGCGATTAATGACATCCGAAAATCGAATTTTTGCTTCAGATATATTTTTCTCAATGGATTGGAACAAAGATTTAACACAAAACTACACTGTAGTGACAAAATAATATACCTAATTTGATATATTTGTTATTGTGTTTTTAAGTTATCACGTTTATATATTTCTGAAAGTACAGACCGACAGATGGTAAACCCTTCACTGTATTTGGGTCAAAATTTAACATGTTTTAGAAGGACATATATTACACAAAATGAGAAAAATATAGCATTAAAATCCTACTAGTTTCATAACAATAATATCCTCTTCATATTCCAATTTTCATTATCCCATGTCTGTCATACTAAAGCTAAAAGACAAAGAGCTTCATAAAAGCAGCAAATAAAATATTTATAAGTTTACATATTAAAAAAAGAATCTAAAATAATTTAGAATTTTCTTTATTACGTTAATAATTTGTTCAGCGATATACATACAATCTTATCCTATAAGCAGTTAAGAAATCAGCAAATAAAAGTAAATGTATTATATTATTATAAAACAATTTAATTATTTGTTATATATTTTAAGAAAAGAAATAACATATACCGTTATGAGAGATAAAATTCACACCACTATATAATTCACTAACCTCATTCGATGCGATTTAATTGTTGCTTTCATTTAATTCTATACCTACATTGGTTCATAGCACTGCCAGTTAAATGAAAAACTTTAAACAAAACACTGATATGCATGGTGACTATGAGTAACTTTCAACTGTTCGAGATAGAGTGAAATATATGCCTCCACGTATAAAAAAACATAATACGAGTTTTTAACCCACTTAACCAGAAAGCGTTAACTGTTTTTGCATAGCTACTTGAGGAGAAAAGAAACAGGGATCGGTATTTATACTGTCGAACATAAATCGAAAATATGATATGAAAAATGTTAAATTTATTTAAAGTGTTTTAAATTAATTTGGAATTATGATGGGTGAAAGTAAATTTATTATCAATTAAACTATCCCTTTTTTCGACATAAAATGTTTCACATTAATCTACATATATCAGTTCATGCTATCACGTGATACATTCTAAGAGTGTAATCAATCAATCTAATAATGTTTTCATAGGTAAAAAATAATGGAATGTTTATCATATAAACGTGAGGGCGTTTGAAATATTTAATTTTTTAAACCCAGAATTAGGAAAAATTGCTTGATAATTGATTTATACTGAATTTCACACATAAAGATTAATGTGTTTTCAAGGCGATCTTTTACCAAAGAACCATTACTAAAAACCTATTTACATTTGAACTAATTCTTTGAAATCCGTACAGAAGTAATAATTCTGCAACTTTATGAATAAATGTTATCCTTTCTTTAATAGCGAAATTTTATCTTTCCTCATTTATAAGAACAAAATTGTGGCAAAAAAATTAATTTCTAAATATCTCAAAGATATAAAGAGAAGCAAACATTTAAATTGGTCTTTTTTCCCCATTATTTAAGTTCTTTAATTCTGTTTGCCTATTATTCTCCAATATATTTTTAGAATAAGGTCAAAGTTCAAATCTCTAATTTCGAATGAGATGTTTAAGAGATCTGTAATGGTTATTCATTCAAATTCATAAAATAATTTTTAACGAGAGTATAGCGTTTTTTTTTTTAATTCTGAACTCGTTCAAAACCGCAGGAATTCAGAAAAAAAGGAGGTGTATCGTCTGGTTTGTGGTCAGACGACAAGATACAGTTTTTCAAATTTAATCTGAAAAAGGTTCGTAACAACTGTGTGCTCAACACACTTTTACATTTGAAAAAAATAAGCTGAATTCTAGATTTTCATTTATAACACATCTATGTAGTTGAAATGTTGATTATCTTGACTTGATAAAGCTTTAATCAAATTGTGCTACGCAAAATTCCCATAATTTTATTTTTCCTCAAAAGCGCTACAAAAACTCAAATTCTATAATACAAATCCTTTTAAATACATCAGTAAATGTATTTATCTTTATTAAGAAATGCAATTATTCTCCCGAAATGTTATATCCCTACATAAAGCTATCATGCATACAGCTAGATTTCCCTTTTATTAGTATTTAAATTAAAGAAAAATATATGCTTCTATATTTTTCAATAAAAGCTGTCTCTGTAATTAATATACGCCGATGAACATAAGAATCCGCAGAGTTCTTGCATTGGATGGCTTTTAACCTCGAGACATTGCTATTGATGGAAAAAGTAACATTACAACAATACAGAATTATCTTTAAATTTACAGATGATTACCAAAATTAAAATAGATTATAAGAAGCATGAGAAAAAAGAATGTCTAAGACTGATCGTTTACATAATAAATATTAGAGGTCATCGATTTTACAGAATAAGTGCAATGTCGGATCAAGTGGTAATGCGGATGATTCAAGAACAAACGTCTTGTACAGTTTTTAAAGTATTTTAGAGTGTGTAGCGGATGGCGCTAGTCGTGTTGATTGCGGTAGGCCCGAACTCCGTACCTTTTGGTTAGTAGTCCAGTACCAAATCCGTTGGGCCAAAAGTGCACTTCAGTCCGAGGGATGTTGGCTGGTATATATGGATGGTATTCACTACAGTATCTTGCGTCGAGGGTTTCATTTCCTTTAATGTCAGCAATTTCACTTTTCTCCCCCATACCCCCCAAAAAAACCCTTCTTGATTCAATTTTTGACGGTAGGTAGTTCTTAATTTTTTGGATATCAATATTACCAACAAATCAAGCCATGTTACTGATTTGCCTCGCAGTCGGTAATCAAGATAAAGATAAATTACGTGGATACGCTTTTGAATCCAACTCTAACAGACAATACAGGACAAGATTAGTGACCCAGACTATGATGTGATGGCTCGGCACTAAGTTAGAGCGTAAATAGCTGTCACCAGCAAATTTGTTCATCAAATATCTAGCCAAGACTCAAGAAAGATGCAGGGAGCTCTTGAAGTCGGTTGATCGCAGCAAAATGTGGAAAGTGAAGAGTCTCCCGCCAGAAATCAATGACTCAGTGAGAAGGGTACAAAAGACTGCCGAAGAAAAACTTTTTTCTTCCAAAAGTGGAGAGGAAGGAAGAACAAAGAAGGCTGTAAGTGGGAAAAGAAGAGGACCTCTAGACGGGGATTTAACGAGCGGCTTCAAATCCTCATCGTTCACGTCTTGCAGGGAGCAGTGAAACTTTATTTCGTTTCATACGCATTCTTCCGGTGCTTTATTGAGATTGCTTCTCAGATAAGGAGGCAGAATGGAAATAACATAAACTAAGTCAACCATTCCGAATTTTCCAAAAATGTGGAGTGGATACCGCGAGCGAAATTGTTATGTCTTGAGGAGGAGGACATTTTAGGGTCGTCTTGTCACCAGCAACGAGATAGAGCCGCGAGAGGATAAATTAATATCTAGAAATCTATTTCACTCTGGAAAAGGACTGATATTTTTTCAATTCAAACATATAGTGGCCGTGGCAGGATAGATTTATTTGGTGGAGTTAAAGACAAATGAAATTTAGGTCATTACAAGCAATATGTTTAAGATATTTCTGTTAGTACACAGATAATTACATTACATTATATTTATGTATGTAAAATGATAATTCATTAATAAATGAATTCTTTGAACGATGCCGGCACAGAGGTAGCGCACCTTCCTCGTGTTCGGGGAGTCCCGATTTGGGCAGGAGTGTTATTCTGTGTGCTATCTGTGAGGTGTGTGATTGTGCCCCCTTATAAAAAGGGGCTGTGAAAGCAAATGCGGTGAGTGTGTAGCTAAGTCGTACTCTTGGCCCTAGTTGATGCTACTTCAAAAACAAGAGACGATCCTTTCGGCTTAATTCTGCAGCTGTATCAGCGAGCGGGCTTGTCCATAGGCAAGTGCCATATGCAACAACATCATTCTTTAAACGATATTGTTTATTTTCTTTATGATAAGAAAAGAATATAATTTTCCACACAGATTGAAAATTGTTTTATAAAAATTATAATCAGACAGCGACTCACTTCAAACAAAAAGGCAGAAAATATGGAAAAGAAAGAGCGGGAATGCATGCATTTATATATTTTAAGAAAGGATTTTCTTCGATTTTAGGTAACATTTATTTTACGGACTGAGGATTGAGGAGCGTGGAAATCAAAAGAATGCGAAACTTTGACGTTAAAGTTTGTTAAAAGTTTAAAGTCACACAACTACAAAATTTACAATAACTTGTACTGCAAGCAACAATGGCAAGAGCTTTCACCATTTTAAATTTATTTATGTTTTTTGACATCACACTCGGTTGTACAAATAATTCTAAAAATAACTTTTGTTACATGTAAAATGAATTATACCATAATTATTTTATGGTAGCTATGAAAAATACAAAACGGCCACTAAAGGTTTTGAAAAATAGTCTAAAAAGAACTCTAAATAAAAAGCAATATTTATGAAACTTAGTAAATCATTGTCTTCCTATAAAGATAAATAATGATGTAGCAGGAATAGCTTTTTATAAAATATATCCTCAATCAAAATAGAAAAAAAGTTTTAAAAATTCTGAAAAAACGTTTCAAATTTAAGGTTTAGTAATAATTAATATAATTAATCAAATCTCGACACCAAAGATAAAAGATCATTTTGAAAATTAAAACTGTTTATAAGTATAATTTTAAAAAAGTTAAAGATTAGTCAATATAACAACATTGCAGAAAAGCTGACGCTGTTTCCATAGAAGTTAAAAATAACAGAAAGAGAAAATAGAATTTATTTTAAAGGTCAATTTAAAAAATAATCATATTAAAACTGGTTATACTTCATTACAAAACTGCTTCCAGGCTGATTAGACTGTAACGAAAACAACACAACACAGGCTTATTTAGCGGTGTCTTTACAACTTGATTTCAATTACATAAAGCAATTCGAATTACAAGTGTCATTCATTCTGTTATGGGAACGGTCGGAAAGTCAAAGGTCTTTCAGTTCTAATGCTTCGTTATTTCACTACCAGCTTCACAAGTAGATTTAATTTTAAAACCTAAATAAACAAGCAGACAAATTATTGAGAAAAAAAATGACTTGAAACAAACAAAAAAAATATTTATCATCAATGGTTTATCAAGATGCTTTTTGGGCACAGTGTTAACAAAATATTATTGAGCTTTCTTTCCTTTATAGTTGGCATGAAAACACATTAAATTTGCATAATAATATTAAAGAAAACAAACGATATTATTACAACAAAAGAATCATCATCTTAAATTGATAATAACAGAATTTAAAATTTCTTCACAGCAACTAAATATTGTTTTTTTAAAGATTATATTGCTTTAAAAGAAGATGATCCGATGATTAGGCAAGATTAAGCTATTACTACGCTCTGAAAGCAGAGAGGAATGCCTCAAATCTTCGTCTCAGCTCGTTCAAAACAGAATTATCGACATCGATCTTCACGCGGAATCGCATCTCCGAGAAGAAAACTGACAACAAACGCAAACATGCATGCAGTACAATAAAACCAATAATTGATTATTCGGAACAAATCTGCAGCGCTGAACTGGGGATCGTTCCCACAATTTGTTATGCTAATCCGCCCCAAAAAAGGAGACAAAGCCGAAAAAACATCATTCAGAAAATATTTTTTTAAAGAAGTTCCCACAAAATCCTCTACAAAAAAAAAAAAAAAAAAAAGTAAAACGAACAGCAAACATGGAAGAGTGTCTAATAATTCCTTTTAATCCTAAAACGTCCTTTTCTAACAGTAGCAATTTCTTAGTTTCTGTACATCGATTCTAATCCGTGTTGAATGTTTTTCGCGCATGTGTTTTGGGGGATTTTGAAAACTAGTTTATTTAGTAAGATTTATGCCCCATCATGATGCAACACGGTTATTTTAGAGCAAATATCATCTGATCATTGCTCAGATGACGAGAACATTTGTGCCAATTAGTATTTATCAAAAAAAAAATCTCTTGCATAAAACTAATAAAAAGGAATGGCAAATCACTACACATTTTACAACGATTTTTTTACAATAATTTTAAGAATTAAAACTCAATAACTTGTTTACGATTAAAATAAATCCAGCTCAACTTTAATTCATGTAAAATCCAGTACTAGCAGTTACCTTGAAATTTTCTTGCATACACCTTTAGGAAAAGTGTAGTCGCTTCCTCTCCAACAGTAGCCTTTGGTAAAATAGTGAATACCATGAGTGCTCAAATTCTCCCGCCCCCTTCAGAGTATTGCACACGAAATTCTTGCATTTAATAGTATTTTATAAATAAAACCGAATATATACCTTGAACACTTTTTTTGAGAGAATGACTAACACCAAAATTTCTCAAAATTATAGTTTTAAAAACACACCAAATTTCGTTTATCTAAATCGCTGCGTTTTTCAGCTAACGCTTTCACCTACAAACAAATGTACAAACCAACAGATGATCACAGCGCGTTCAGGTTTGGTTCAAATTCGATACAGATCATCATTTCATATGCAAAAAGAGTGTCCTAAATTTTATCCACCTGGCATTTTGCGTCTTGTATGTTCGCTAGTATTCTAGCAGTCAGACAAACTTCGAATGAATCTATTTCGATCACATGATGGAAATCTGCACATTTGATGTGATATCAAATTTCATCTATCTATTCAAAAACAAAGCAGAGGAAAAAATTGAACAATGTGTTTTTTCATACACTATGAAGTCAGAAATCTGGAAATTCCTTAAAATCTCGGAATCTGATATTCTGATGATTTCAACGATTTACATTAATGATGCTTTATGAAAGATCGCATAACGAAGGAGGAAGGGGGTGCAGTCAAAATGTTTTAAAAAAACTTTTTCCCCCACAAAACGAACTATTTGCGTGCAAGTCGATCAAAAAAATGTGTTGACCCATTTGCCAAATAAATTCTTAAAAATAGAAATTCGGCGAGCTATAAAATGTTAGAATAAAAATAACATTTGATCAAGAATAAATGACCACGTTCTTATTTCGTGTTTTTATTTTTAGTCAGTTATTACAGTATTTATATAGGCTGACAAAATTTGAATAATAATGAGTACAAACGTGTATAAAGTTCTACGTCAAAATAAATAAATAAATAAAACATGGCATTCTTTATAAAGAAATCTCTAAACTTTTTCTTTAAAATAAGATTTTAGCAACTACAGCAAAATATTTCTACATATCTATAATAATAAAAATGGATCTCGAAATGCGTTGCTAAGAGCAAAACTAGAGAACGGCTCGACCAATTCGGCTAATTTTTTTAAAAATATTTTCGTTAAGACACGAGGATGGTTCTTATGGAGAGAAAAAAATGAAAAAACTGAGAGGAAAATAGTTAAAACGACATTTTTCTTACTTTCCCGCCAAAAATCTGCATTTCCTTCCCCCACACCAACTGAGTAAGATAGCAGGAAGTAATAAATTATGATTTAGTTAGAAAGAAATGCGCGAAGTCAGTTGGTTTTCATTTATAGATAACGGGATGTTTAAAAAAGAAAGAAAATAGTTACTTTTATTATTAGTCTGTATGGAGATTTAATCTATGCCTGCTCGAAATAAAGTCTGGGCAGGGAAGAAAAAAAAACAAAGCGAAAAAAAGGTTTGTAGAAAAAAAAGTAGTGAAGAAAAAAAGGGGGTGTCACCATTATTTCCTCTGTGAGCAGCATTTTCCAAGCTGTTTTTAAACTTCCGCATCTCTTGAAAACCAATTGTGTCTTTATTTGTTTAGTGTGTTTACATTTATGAAAATTAGAATCTTCTTATTCTATAAAAACGTAGAATTTTAGACCTTTCCCTCCACCATTTAAGTAAAATATCAATTCCGGGACAATCATTGCTTGGATAGAAAGAGAAAGATGAGTAGTACAATGAACAGAACATCTGAAGAAAATAATACTATAAATGAATTATATGATTATCAAAATATGTTTGGTTTAAAAATATTTTGGTGAAAAACTTGTTATGAGACACAGTTACATAAAATATTATATGAAAATTTTAGCGAGCATTAATACTGGCGAACCGATTGGTCGTCAAAGGCGGCTAGTGAGGGAATAAATTCGCATACAAAAAGATACTTCAAAAAATGGACATTTTAAAAATTTATCTATAGAATCTCACAATTCTAATTCTCTCCACTCGATTTTATACCAATGTTGATATATTTCAAAAATATTATACATACAAATCGTTAGAGATGTTGGAAAATCTTAAGATCCCTAAGGCTAGATTAAACCCAGTTATTTTTATTCACTAAAAGAAAACGCCGACGACATATGTTTTTTTTTTTGTTGTTTTTCTTAATGATTCATTAGTAGCAGCTGATCGATACTTGTCGGGAACCAATGCCTACTTGGAAAAATCGCACCTGCAGGAAAAGCGCATTCCACAGCCACCTCTTCCTTTCACACGGAATCGACGTCAGAAATCCGACAGAGCATAAACAGGCAGCGAGTTGCGAAAGCAAACTTGAGACACCGCCAAGGATTTCGCTATTCTTTTGGACATAAAAGGGTTCTTTGACCGAACATGCGACCTACATAGCCACTAAGTCAAGGTTTGCGTTTTTGTCAGGGCTTTTACGCTCAGCGCGAACATTATAAGCCGAGAAGACTAAAGGTATAAAAGAACTGAAACAATGCTCGACTAAGCAGGTGTTTCTTTAAAAAATAAATAAAAGTAAGAAATATCTTAATGTTTGACTTAGCCATAAATTTTAGGTTAAATCAAAATTCTAGAAGATTATTCATTTCTGACGTATAATCATTATTTCTTTTTATCCCCCCCCCTTCTCTGCATCAATGAAAGTTTCGTATCCAAACGAATTTAGAGTCACTTTTTTTCAAATAACCGTTATAGTAATACAATCCAAATATATATCAATTTATCAATTAAAAAAATCACGTTTCTTTGAAGAATGGGTAATCAGTGTCAGGGCAAATAAAAGGGGTGCGGCATTTCTGATTGAAAAGGGAATAAAAATAGCTTTTAAAATCAATATCAATTAGAGGAGAAGCACCGATGACATATTTTGGGTACCATGTTAGTGCTGAAAAAAGGTCATAAAATAAAAACTTGTTAAAGATAAAATACAGTAGATATAATTTTCAATAAAACAAACATCCCCTTCCAGAAACTATTTATAAGGAAACTGAATTTTAAAAAATTAACCCCATATTTTAAAAGCATTTTACATTTTTCTTTCAACAGTAATATTTTTTTAAACCCATAATTTCAAACTTCCTTGGTATAAAGTATTCCTTGATCATTAGCATAAAGAAAAATCAAGATTTTAATCTCAAATTTAAAATTTCACTCTCATTTTAACCATTTATATGTCTCATGAAGTCCGCTTCCTAAGTGTGACGTGTATGTGAGCTAGAAGTCACATTTCTACCCTCGGGTGCTCAGGGGTTCATACCCTCAGAAGCTACTGCACCCATCTTTCCAAAAGGATACGAGAACAACAACTTATTTACTCTTAATTAGTGACAATTTAAATTTCAAAACTACGCTGTCTTATTGCTTCAATTAAAATTTCATTGATAAAGTTATTATGTGCAGGTCAGAATGATTTAATATCAGTTTGAAAATTTGAAAAGCGATAATTCATTGCCCATATGGCACGTAGGATTTAACGATCAAGAATTAAGCCCATTTATTCATCTAAAGACTAAATTAATTCATTCTTTTTAGGAAACAAAACAGTTGAATATGAATTAATCAGAGCTTTTAATAAAAATATTATTTATATAACTGAAATTTTGCTTCTGTTTAAATTTTCATAACAGGAGAAAATACTGGAAGCTTAAAGTTCAATATCTGCATTAAAAAGTATCTTCATGACAGATATAAAAAAATATCACCGTAATGGATGATAAAATAAATAAAATGTATCTTAAGCTGAGATAACTAAATCGAAAAACAATGTTTCATTTCTTATATGTATATTTAAAATAAATTACCTGAGAAAAAAACGTTCCTCTTTCTCTCCCAATCAAAATATAGCTATGAATGGCAAAAGATATCGACATTATCATTCCTTTCATTTGATTCTCATTATTGATCAAAACTGTATTTAAGAGCTCGTGTAGCTATTAGATGAACAAGAAACTTAGCTTTGTTATCTCAATTCCTTCAAACAGAGATAACTGGTTGAGTGTACAAAACATATTGCCGTTAATACATTTTTAAATTCTTTATCATTAAACGATAAATACAATATTTGAAAATGGCTATATCCTTGGTGTAAAATAAATGGTGATTAAATGCAACTTTTACGCCATAAACATACGAAATAAATGATTTTGTTCAAAGACTTAAGAGTTCAAAATTATAAAAATCATTATTGAGTAAAATATCTATCCAAAATACAGTTCCAAGACCGAATACCAATAAAAACAGAATGGCTAAACGACATATGAGATAGGCTGGTGAATTAAAAAAGAAATCTATAAAAACTATATCTAGGCATGAAAAGAAGCTTTACTGCATAGCAGAAATGATTTTAAAAATTACAGAATAATCACAAGGCAGAAAAGGACCTTGAATTAACTATTTGAGTATATTTATCTTTAATAACGTAAGATAAAAATTGGAAACAAATATCATAAAAGAGCATGTCGAAAACAAAATACAAAGAAATTAAGATATGAAAGCTTTGTTTTCTAATACAGTCACAATTTATTTACCCAAACATACTTGGATAGAGAACTATTTCGTTTAGAATTATCAAGGAAACGATATGCACAATAAATATAGAAAAGAACAGGCACAGAACATGTTTTATGTATTAGATACATAAATGCTGTTTTTCCTCGCTTCCATAAATTTATGTTATAACCTTGGTCACCGTTTCTTTAACAGGACATAAATTATTAATTCTACAAGATGTGCGCCCTGTATTCAATCAGCCTTTCACTCACAATACTACTATAAAAACCATGCAGTAAAAATCCAATTTCTTCTTCACAAATCTTTGAATTGGATTAATTGAAGTCAAAATGATCATATATTAACATTTGATAAAAATCAACGATTATCATCAACTTCACGATTTTTTTTAATTATTATTATATAGCATATATATTTTAGGTAAATTCCTATAGAAAGACTCTCAAGATACGACGTTAGGAGAATTTCTTCAAATCTTCATCGATTATGGTATTTAGAATTCAAAACCATTTTCAGTCAAAATGTTTACATTACATTACAAATGCGTATAACGCTTTGCCCATATTATCTTGCGACCAGAACTGCCGTAATTTTGTTTGGATTTTAACCGGCTTAGAATATGTTGTTAGGTATATAGAAACCTCGAGCGATGTTGTAAATGGGCCACCTAGCTGAAAGAGGGTGGAAATGGTGAGGTTAGAAATTTTCATTTCGCTATAACTTCCTTAATATCAAAGTTAACAAAATAAATCAAATTAGCCAAACTAACGCCCAATTAAAACGAACAACTTTTGCATTTAAAGCTTTTGGATAGCTGAAATATCTTAAAAGTCAGAGATTAAAAAGAGATTTTCCAGCCCTAATTGAGCCTGAAATTATATTTAGAAATATTAGCCATTTGCCCTCTTGGGCACCATTCAAGGCGGTGCATCATTTTGACGTTTTATTTTATTTATTTATTTATTTATTCTTCAATTTTGACTATTGAAAATATCTACAGATTGGTAAAAAGAACTTAGAAATTCAACTTTAAACACACACACACACATTTGGAGAAATAAACAAGCCCTTGTGTATTGAATAATTACGCATCCAATTACTTTTCCGAGTGCAAAGGGTTAAGTTAGATGAAAAAGAATCTACCTTTGCCTTCAGCTTACCAAGATGAATTTTTTAACTGCTTAAATTATCAAGAGAGCCTTTTTAACTTAAAAAAGTTAATAGTAATATGATAAGATTAAACCTTAATCAAAAAAATATTAGCTGAACTTATAGATGACTTTAAAATGCGGAATATCAAACGCACGTGTGAAAAACATCCAATAACAGATATTTTTCCATTTGATCCATATCCTGGAAGCAAGAGAAAGCTAACGCTAGCCACAATTGAAAAATGACCCATTTGGAAGCAGAGTATGATGAATGCATTTAAGAAGGGATTTCAAACCAGATTTTGATTGTATTGAGCAATAATAGAGAGACGGGAAATGGAGCAAAACTTATTTAAACACAAAGGACACACGTTTTTCTTTGCCTTCGATCGTTAAGTATTAGCTTTTCTTTCTTAGGGAAGTATTTGCGCTGCCGTTTTATTTTTTATTATTATAATTTGATTATATAAGGATTTGCAAGATCGATTGAAATGCCCCACCCTTAAAGAAAGTCCGGAAGGAACTTTTAAATATCGGTTTTGTTTCTTGTTTTGAAATAAGCAACGGAAAGGAGAATCCACAAAGAAAAAAATATTTAATACGGAACATAAAATGCTAAAATTTAAATGACCTTTAAAGCAAACAGTGATTTATGAAAGTTATTAGTTAAATCTTTATGCTCAATTTTTTATATAGATAGTCACTATGTAATTTATTTCGAAACAAAAGATGGAAACAATATTTGAATCTTTCTTTTGGACTAACCTACGGACAGATCTATTCATTCATTCATGCAATACCTTAAACAAGCAAATCATCATCATCATAATAATAATAATAAAGCATCAGCACAGATACTTTCTTAAGAAATTAAAACTAACACATAACGATCGAAGGCAAAGAAAAACGAGCGTCCTTTGTGTTTAAATAAATTTTGCTCCATTTTGACACATAAAATAGCATTATGATTTGAACAATTCAAGATTTATAATGTAAAAGAACACATTTAAGAACATCAATAAGTAAGATACCGTATTCATTTACAATAAAGTCAAAAATATTTTGTTCAATTTTGTTGAAAATTTACAACTGCATAGAATGACATAAACTACACAGAATATTTCTATTGGCACAGTTTTTCTCATTTCATTTGGAAAAAAAACTAATCAGCAAATTAATTCACTTAAAAATAAGTTTATTTCATTTAACAAAATTTTATTTGCAATAGATTATTTTAATAAATGTAAAAACAAATAATGCAAAGCTCAAATATTTACCTGAGAAGAAAAATTATATGCGACGCATTAAATTCCTGGTATCGAAACGATGCTTCCCATCCTCATTAAAAACGCAAAGTGAATTTCTGAACGAAAATACATCCGCTTCTTCAAACAGCCGACCTTTCACAACTTGTTTGGTGATCAGATAAGCCTGATTCAACCATCCCAAACAATGAAGTCCCAGAATTCGCACTAATTTGTAATGAAATCCGATGCCCACAAATAATTATTTTGTATCCATTTCTCCATTCAGCAGACAATGTCGAAACAATTCGCATCCCACCAGACACCACATTAACAAATCAATATCGAACATTTTTGAAGGGTCCGACACGCCAGGCCTAGCCCCAAGGGTCAGGAGTACCGTATAAGCCGATCGCGCGCACTATGCCAAGTGAATGGAGTTAGTGAGTCACACTCGGGAAGGCAAGCAGAAAGAAAAAAGATTCGGGTCAAAGTAACAGGGACGACTCTTTTTTTCATTTCTTTGCATCTGCGGTTTCTCGTTTCTCTAGTATTGGCATTATAATCTATCGCGGTGTTTGTTTTTCAAGAAAGATTATAATGGACATATGATCAAAGCATTTCACTTTGGACAGTATGCCACTCAAATCTGACTTTAAGGGGAGGAGAAATAGGGTGAGCATTAAAGACACAGAATAAAAAATATTCTTAAACTTTACGAGTAGCAATAAAATATATTGTTTGCAACAATTTTAAAAAATGCGGCAGGAACTGTATGATAAAGTTCTGAAGTGCGAACTACTCGACAACTCAAAATTTTGAAATATAGCAACAAAAAAAAGTTTTTTAAAGACAGAAAATTAATTAAGACAAGGTTTAACTAGACAATTTTTAATGTTTTAATGGCTTACACATTAAATTTCACATATATGCAAATATCAAAACGCACATATAAAAATTATTCTTCGTATCTATAAAGTAAAACTGCTAGTGAATTGTAGACATAATGTTTGTGATGCGATAACTGTTTTTTTTTTCAAACAACTCTTTATTAATTTTTAGTCATATTACAGATTTTGGTGGATGTTTATTAGATAGAACATTTTTAAAAATGCAAAAAAGTATTTTCCATAACACTTACTATACACATATTATTTCAAATGATGATTATACATGCCATCTTTAGTAAAATTAAGAATTTTTAAGAAGATTAATAAAAGTACAGAGGTAAAATTTACATCTTTATCTTCATATATGAAATTATCACTGAAGATTTATTTAAAATTGTCTTTGAAGGTTTTAATTTGTTTCGAGTGGATAGGAATTCTTTTTTTTTAATATACTAACTATATTTTCCAAGAAATAAAATCTAAGAATGTAAAATCTAAACACTTACTAAGTAAATAAATACGAATTGTTGCATTTAAAAAATAGCACAAATTATGTCCCTTTCCCGAATAAAATTCTTGAAACATTCTTATAACGCTAAGGAATGTGGCACAGAAATCGTACTTATTACTAATTGTTGAATGGCAACAATCAAATGTAAATGAACCATCATACAAATTTCAGACTGCTTCGAAGAACATTTTTATAGCTACTTCACTCCGCAAATTAATAAAGCAGCAAAATATTATTCGAAATGTATTGGAAACAGATCGTTGAGTTAAACTAAATCACCAAAAAGTTCGATCCAACGCAAAAATAGACTTAATCATTGTCAAATTAATCATCGTTATGACTTGCCTGCGAAAATTGGTGTTCATATCTTTTAAAACAATTTGTTACAAAAATAGTATTTATACCTATCTCACAATTTTAAAAATTTAAACTTTTAATGATATCCACTTTATTTACGTACATTTTACCCTTTATTTAACATTTTAAATTCAATTTGATAAATTATCTTTAAACTAATGTTTTTAAACGTAATGATAGACTTCAAAATCATTCACCCAAAACACTCAATAATGTGTTTTTACCACCGATTAATTTCTTAGTAGGATTTAATTTACATTTTTATTTGATTATATGTTAAAGTAAATGGAATAATACCGATTGTGTATCATTACAAGTAATTATTTATAATCACCAATAAGCTTCGAGGTGATTATGAATAATCACTGGATTAATCACATTTCCCGAAACATATATACACTTTTCAATCTGCAGTAAAGTGATAAAATTAAATACTTGTATTTCATTCACATCAAATGATAAGATGAAAACTCTTTTTAAGGAATGCATTTTATGCTAATCATTTAACAGCTTAAAAGGTCAATAATCTGAAGAACAAGTTGTCTAAGGTGGCTAGATGAACATACGTTCCGATTCCTTTATATAAGCTATATGTCTATGTTTATATATAACTCCAACCTATCTTATTTGGGCTATTTTCAAGAAAATACCGCCGTAAAATTGTAGTAAGACCTTTCATTAAGATGAATAATTATAATCAATCAATTAATTTAGAAATCAATCACTGATCAATCAATTTAGGAAATGTGGAGATATCAAAATTAATGTTTCGGTATTACTGACGTATGAGCTTCATCCCTTATCAAATGCTTTTTAGAAACGTAGAATTTCAATTAATATTTCACGCAGAAACATCGAGAATCCTCCTATCGTTCGGAACAAAGGAACTAACTCTTCAGCGATACCGCTGATAAGCATATCGAATTTAGAAACCACCGATACAATGGCACGATTCAAATGCAAAGCGAGGACAATGTGCAAAAAATAGCACGAATTACATTTGTTACATGAGATATTGTTTTGGGATGAAATACCGATGTTTCAAACGTTTCGCCATTATCTGTAATAGTGGATAAAGTAGATTTGAAAATTATTATTGATTTTTTTTTCATGGGGATTCTCAACTTTCACATGCATTAAATCAGTAATATACTTTATCTGAAAACCAAATTGGCAAGTTTTAAGGTCATTTGATTTAAGGATGATTCATAATACGTGTAACAAACTTCATTCATATGATAAAAAAAGATTAGGATGTATACGAGAAATAGTGAAATTAAACGTAATATTGCCTTTTTGATGCGATAACTTCCAAAAATAAAATAAATTTTTATAGTTTAAAACATATTTTTAAATATACTAATTTAATTGTCATGGACACTTTCTTTTCCTAACACCAACAACTTTATATTATATATATATATATATATATATAACTCAAGTTTGAACAATAGATTTGATCATTAGAATGAAATTCATATTCATGTGATTTTATTTTTGCATTGTTGCATGTTAAGGGGGAGGGATAGTTTTTTGCGCATTTTCCGAAGGAAGTTAGAGATATTCAACAATGTAGAGTTAAAAGTGGATTACTCGGTTACGGCACTGCAATAGAATAAGAAGGCTTAAAAGTTTATCTCAATTGGATGCTTAAAACTCCTTTGTTGTGAGATTTACGATGTTCGTGTTAAGGAAAACAGAAATCGAACACAAAACAGTATTTCCTACGAAGTGAAGTCAGCGAGTAACTGTAAAAAATGGACCAACTATGGATTAATATTATTTACACAATCGACAGTTGTAGCAGTTGCATTACTCTGTCTTCTCTTTTAGATAATAGATGGCGATACCTAATTAGGTACGTATTCCATAGAGCGTTGCGATTGTAATTATAATGAGATGAGATGCTGTTTTGTTGAGATATGCCCTGCTTGTCACTAATGTCTTGCCTTGTATTTTTGTGTTTGCTTTGTGTGAAAAGTGATCATTAAAGATACGTTTGAAAACATACGTCCTCTTGCTTCCACTGTACGGACCTTAATGATCTTCATTTCACCTGACTATGTTCGGTCACAGAAAATATCTTCTATGATGAAATATTCTTTATATTATACTTCTCTTCTTTAAATATTGTCGCCATCAGAATGCTTTTTTCTTTCATGCTACTCTAATAATACCTTAATAAGAAATACAGCGAGGTACATTGAATGAGTACGAAGAACAGTTCATATCAATATGCGAAGTTTGCTGGTAATCTAAATAAATCTTAAGACCCAGACGGACGGTATATATTTCTGACTCTACAGCGATTGTTTATACGCTTATACTTGACATACAAATGCTCACATGGAAATTTAATTTTTTTTCCTTTTCAGTTAATTATCTCATTTCCCTATGAGTTCAACCCATGGCCACCCTTTATTTAAGTATTCTAGTCCTTGCTATCCAGTGATAACTTCAGCAAAAAAAAAAAAAAAAAAAGGAATGCAGTCGTGTAAGATGTGACACCGATGGGATTCTCTCTTGCCTTGTCTTTTTGTGTTCTGTATTTGCTTTGTGTGAAATGTGATCATTAAAGATATGTTTGAAAACATACGTCCTCTTGCTTCCACTGCACGGAACCTGGATGGTGTATCGTCTCTTTCCTTCTTTTAACAATTTTTTTTCTTCTTTCTTCCATCTTACGCTCATTCAACTTGTTAGATAACTTAGTGTTATAGGCACCGAGGGCACAGGATAACGTTAAGTTATATAATTCAATAGGAGATGTTTAAAAGTTGCCTTTAAAACGAGATATACGTAAAAGTCCTTTCTTCGAGTTCTACTCAAAATGCGATTACAATTCCAAGAAAATAAAGCAAAGGAGTAAATCCGTGAAAAGAAGAAACATATTAGAAAATATACCGTTCATAATTACTGCTCACCACAAATGAAGTAAGCAGCATGCGCTAAATAGGAAGTCCACTTAAGTGACAGAACTAAACTGACAGTGTAGCAAAAGCCTCGTGATTACACATCTTATCAGTTCAACATCCCTAAATAAGCATTTGTAGAGCTTTTAATGCATTCAAACAGGACTTAAATTAAAGCATTTTATTACGATATTCTGCGCACAGAAATTATATTTAAAATAATGGTTATTTAATGACAGAGAAATCTTTGTATTGTCGCCAGACACATCGGAATACGTCTTTGAGTCATTTCTCCATGTTTCTGCCAAACGTAATTATCTGCATACTGTCAATATCAGTACAATATTACGCTTATTTTATCTGTACACGTATATAATCATATCTTCGCCAACTTCATACCCAGAAAGCGATAGCAGCAATGGTTTGGCTCATTGAATGATTTTTAGCGCCTATATTTTTAATATTTCATTGATATAAACATAAAATTAGAATAAAATCACCAGCATTATACGATCATCACTAAATTATTAGGTAACCGGTATCACAATATCAAAAGACGCATATTTATATCCTTCGTGCTATAAAATTTATTAAAATAAATCTTTATTGCTGGAAACTAACATGAACTAATAATAAAATTCAAATCTTTTCATCTACTGAGTATTCATTTTAGTAATAACATTGGTAAATAGAAACCACACTAAAAAAATTATTAAAAAAAAAAACTAGTTTTTTTTTTTCACTGGTAAAACTGATTCAAATTAAAAATGCTGTACATGTAATCAAATGCAAAAGAATACATTACTCTACTTCAACAATCAACAGAATCTTCATAAAATCATGGCTTACCTAAAAGAAAAAGAAAAAAAGACGAGAAAAATTAGTATTCATGTTTCGAAATGATGAATAACATTTTAATGAATTTTCAAGTACATAAATTTTATACTTAAAATAAGAACTTTCATTTAAAAAGAATGATAAGTAAATTTACATATAAACGTTCTAAAAAATGGCAAAAAGAAACAAAATAGTGAGAAAAAAAAACTCAGGAGAAGATGATTATTTTCAAGGACAGCGTATATAAAATAAATGGCTGAATTATTTTTCAGTATTTTGATGAAAAATAAAAGAACGAGGAAATCGTTAAAAAATGATATGCAAATAATTATGAAATGACTGTGACTTCTTTGAAGAATTTTTCCAAAATCTTACTTTCAATGCATGAAATCAAGAAAGCAGTAAATTCAAATAACGTTACAGCTAGATGATGTGGAAAATGATGTGCCATGCTGCACGTTGCCATACACAGGACTGTAATCTTATGATCTTTTTACTTCCTCAAAGCATACAAAGAAAAAAAAAGAATATTAACAGTGAACAAAATTCGCCATCAAGATTTTAACGGTTCTTTACATTTCAGAGCTTCTGTAGTCAAAAATAAATTTTGGGATTATGTCTGTTTAAGAGTACAATTCAAGATAAATGAAAAAAAAAAACTTCAATTGAATATCGAAAGATTCTATTCACTGAAAGTATGGCTACGTCTCTAAGTGTGAGTGAATGAGTCAATTACAAAACGAACAAAGCTAGATAAATAAAATTAAAGCGTAATTCCGTATCAAAGTTTGAATCCGTCAGTTCACATTTTTGAATCTGTCGTGATTTGTGAACTTATTAATATAACTGCAATTCGGTATCAAATTTTGGTTTTGATTCATCGTATAAAGGCATTCGAAAATACATAGTATGCTTTCTTCATTATACTACGAAACGCAAAACGTTCATGATTGTGACTCTAAAAATTAAACATTTGAGCACTCATGGTGTTCATGGCTTTGCTCAAGATTCATTATTTTTTACAAGGGGGGGGGAGAGGAAATATAACACGAAAAAATGTGAAAGAGGCTTACTAATGCTGGTTCTAAGATGCTCAAAGAATTCCAAATTTAAATTGATGCAGAGCATTTAACCTGTATTATACAAAATCGAAGCAAATCCATTTCGAGTATGAGAATTTGATTTTTTAAAAACTGAAGTTGCTCGCTCTTTGTAATAACTTTATCAATCAAATAATATCATTCGAATATAAATTGAAAAAAAGAATAGCAAAATGTCAGAAAATAATTCATGTGGGTCAGGGTATTCAAAAAAAAGGGGGGAGGGGAATATGAAAACATGTAATAATTGCCAAAAAAATTTAATATTAACCATATATAACCTCATTTTATTTTTTCTGATACCAATATAAATCTTTTTTATTATAGTTACTGTTGTTCCAAATGCATCATATCTCAGTGCCATCGTGATGCATTGGATTTTCCTTGTTTGCGATGGACTTGTGCCAAGTATTCCATGAAAAATATAAAGGAAGAGTCAACCATACAAAATCCCTGAAATCCCCTTTTCAACAACAGATTTCTGAATGCAGCGATGATGCCAACGGCCCATAAAGTCGTCACGGAAGCCGCGTTTAAATCCAGAAGACATTTCAATTTTTCCTCAAATCGAAATATCAAAAAATACCATTTTTCAGAATCATAAAAATGCATTTCCAAACAGAATGTTATTGTAAAAATATGACAGCTACCAAAAATTTCGCCAATTTTCAAAATAGAGGGGTGGAAATACAGGAGTTTTGAATAATAAAAGACATATGCATATAGAAGACACGTTTATGATGTCGGTGCTCATAAACGTATTAACGGGTAAAAAGTTCCACGATTGATTTACTATAATTTGGCAGCCTCGCTCTCCCTCTTTCAATTTCCTTTGGAAGAAAAAGATACGATATAAATATATCTTGATCAATTCTAAAATGTAAAAAAATGTATGCATTTATTATCGGAAAGTAATTAGTAATTTTGAAGAAATTCCATGTCCCCGTCCCTCTTCCACAATCACTGTGTCCACCTCAAATACAAATTTGTGAATCAGCGTCATTTGTTGATTAGGTACAGTAGAAGTAGAATCAAATGTATAATCCTGACTTACTCTGTTGGAAATAAAAGAAATGTCGGACGTTTAGCGATTGTAAAATTAAATTTAAAAAAAAAGTTTTGTTATTTTAAGACGATTTTGAAAAGTTATTCTTTTATTTCGTCAACAAATTTGATTTTTAACATGCCTAAAATGTATTTAAAAAAATTAGAAATTCTAACAGGATAATCTAAAAATCTAATCACTATTTCCATTGATATTATAAAACTAATTAAATGGCAACCAAATAAATCATTCATAAATGAATACAATTTGAAGTAAAATTTTAAATGTGTATAAATACATTTATGATGCATTTACACAAAATAACCTTTTCTAAAAAAATCTATTTCATTTTTAAAAAAGAATTTCAATATTTACTTTTTGAAATTTATTATTCTAATGAATCAATAAGTTTCAGTTTTATTTGCCTGAAATTAAATAAAATTTTGTCCTTTGGGACATCCAAATTTCGATTTGTAAGGTAAAAATTTCCAAAATTCGTTGGTTCTCATCATTTTTGGATCTGAAGAGTGAACGCCTTTGTTTTCCAAAGATTTTATATTTTTAAAAACTCGTAACTAGAATAATCACAGTTATACTTCAGTTTGAAAATATAATGAAAGTTATACAATGCAATATTATCAATCGCTCAGTTAAACAATATATTCGTATGTATTTACATTTTCTATATAATTCCTTTTAATGAAAAGCAGTTTAAGTGAACAAAATTTAGACTTAAACAACAAACAATTTTCTGTGCAATATACACATTAAAAGTTATTTCAGAGCCACTCAAGGAGTAAAGGGCCCCAATATTAGAAACAGGCACTGAGCAAAAATTGGGGTGAAATAAGATTTGACAAAACTTTTCTACAGCATGGAAATGGCAACAGCTAATAATATTCTTGAGAAGGAAGAACATTTCGATTGACTGAATCTGTTGCTACTTGTAAATACATCTTATGAATAAACCTTTTTCTCTTTCTTCTGCTCGTTTTATGGTATGAGCGACAAGACGTATAAAAATAGTTGTACTCGACAAAAAATATTAGTGCGCCTAAGGCATTTTAAAGTCCAAATAATATAAGAGGCAAAAATTTTATTCTAGTGTGCTCTGTCTTAACCTTTTCTACGCAAATGAAGAAAGAGAAAAATCATATAGTGCCACGATCCTTGTAGAGCTTCCCCCCCCCCGTATGGTTAACTTCAAATGTCTTTAATTACAATGTTACAAAACTGTAATATCGCTTCCCTGTTCCTTCCCTAATCTCATCACCAAAAAGAGAAATTTACAGGTATTCTTAATGGATGCTGAATGAATAGTAGGCCAATGACTCTCAGCGTTGGCGACAAAAATGAAAGTTCTGAAAAATGCAAGAATTATGACCCTATCTCTATTAGAAAGTGAGATCCTTCGAATCCTTCTAGATGTTATGCAGTGATATATCACCTTCTCAGAATAATATAAATCCGAGAGACAGAAGAGAAGTATATCTCTCCTAGAAATGTTGATCATAGTGTTATCTCTACACTTGATTATGCTAAGCCTATTATTGTTTTCTGTTAAAAATTTTGCTTTCTTTATGTTGTTAATGTCTACATATGCTTTTTTGTGTTCATTTTGGAACCACCCCCTTTAATTCCTACAACTAGTTCACACACTCTATATACATCTTGTTCAAATTTTCAATCGTTAATAAAATACTTTCCACTCAACACATCCACTCAAGTTCAAATATATCCTTTTAAACTCGAAGAGAATGACACATGATGTGAATACAGTATTTTTACATATTAATTCATCAATTAAAAATAATTAATTTTTAATACTTTAAATGGAGTTTTAGCAGTTCGTAATGAAAATTTAAATCTACAGTGAGTAGCTTAATCTATAAGATGCAATGAGTTCAGTATTTTTCAAGTAAAAGGTGAAGAATACGGGTTCAATTTTTGTAAAAATCAATAATTTATCAAAAAAATTAATAAATTGTAATTATTTAATAAAAAGTAACTAAAAAAATTGTTAACCTAAGTAAAAATTGACTTTAATGTTTTTAAAAATATATTACTTGTTTATTATATCTTAGTTCGCGAGATGAAATGTTGTTTCCAATTAACCAGCGTGTTTGACTTCTTCCAAACAGCCATTTTCTATAACCATAGACATATTTTAATTCCTTTACAAACAGACAGGAAAATTCGTTCATTAACTTCAAAATTCATTTCTTAGTTTCGCCAAATATAAATTTTTTTAAACACATGTATACGAAAATCAGTCCATTGGCATCTCATTAAGTTTCGAAACGGCGCTGATCTCGACAAAGTTTAAGCAACTAACTACTACAATTCCATTTCGCATGAACACATCTCATTACCAAAGATGCAGCGGCACATTTAGTTTCTTATGAGCAAAAGAAAACTTCAAATCTGTACCTTGAATTTCTTGCAAATGACACGAATTTCCATAAACCTCGCACGCTTGATGGAGGCCCTTTCCTATCGGATGTGCCGTTTTTCTTCCGCGATCGTGACGTCACAAACGCAGATGATTATCGCAATGTTTCCCATTAGGGGCCGTTTTTGCCGACCTCCGTGCCAATCTGGAGGACCTTTTCCTCGCGCTGCATTCACGAGAGCACATTTCGGGAGAGAGCTACCGTAGAGTAATAATGGCTCTCTTCGCGCGGAGGGGGGAGGAAGCGAAATACGGGCTATTATCATCGCAGGCTATAAAAAGCATCCCCCTCGCCTTCCCCCCGCACACACATTGTTGATGAGAGTGAATGGAAGTTTTGTCGAATCATTTGCATACGCCATCCCAGGAATGTTCATTCACCAGCGATGTCAACGAGATACTGCTGCAAATCCAAATTACCGGGGAAAAAAGCACTAAGAAATGGTGAAAGGAAGAAAATATTGCAATTGGTGAGAACAATGTTATATTTCCACAGAAATGAGCTCGATTGATTAGAGCAATGATGACGTGTCATGGAATAGGATGACTTCAATTTAGAAACAGCACAGAGAAAATGCATCAATATTAATTTTAGAATCAAATGAACTTCAATAATAATCACACTCGTGCAAGATATTTGAATACAATTTTTAACAAGGGTAATTTAATTTTTTTTTTCTTTTCTTTCTTTGTTTTTCCCCAACAGCTGTGATTTAAATATAAAAATGCAGCGCAGTTGAAAAGAACGAACATTTATCACAATTCCAGAAATAAGATAAATGAGTTTTCAAATCAAATAAAAAATCGAAATTATTTGTAATTAAATTAGATTTCTGACAATGGTGAATCGTTTAGAATCCAGAAAAACAATTTCGAAATGATCCCTTAACGAATCGTATCTCAATACTTTAAATCATTGTGCCTGTGCAACATACGGACAACAGATTATCGCTTCTAAAATCTATAAGCTGAAATTAAATCATTCAAAGACACTATAGTTCGATTAAAAAATAATGTAGTCTACTAACACCTCAAACATTCTGTGGATCCTCCAATTTACAAGTATGACAGCATACTACCAGGATTGAAGATGTCGTCTAATTCGACAATAAAAGGGTAACCATTATGAGATAAAATACATTAAGAAATAATAAATTTTCCATTTTTAATTACATCGTGTGTGTGTTTTACCGCTTAAAGATTTTGAGCCACAATGGTTCGAAATTTATAATTAGAAAACTTGCAAATGCTTTATTAAAATTGAATACCCGAGGAAAAAAATGATCAGTGTCGAATGGAGGAACTAATAATTTATTGATCTAAAAATTTAAGAACTGATAATAGGTCACAAAGCATCATAGAAACTAATGTCAATGCACAATTTAGAAAAATGTAGTTTGCATTATTGTGCATAACAGTTAGAACCTGAATACTGCAAATGTTAACTGCAAACTCCAATATAGTGACTAATTTTTTGATTAAAAATTATAATAAAAAATAAATAATCAACGTTATTGATTTTAATTCCTTTATTTTTACTATACCAACTCTCTACTAGCCTTCGTATATATTTTAAAAGTCTTTATAAAAACAAAAATTGTAATTATATTATTTTCCTTTCCTTTTATTTCCATATAACAAATCCAGTTTACACCTGACTAACTATTAAATTTGATAAAGTATTTATAAATTTATATAATATAACCACTAAATAAGTAAATGCTAAATATTCATACACAGCAGCATTTTGTTTTCAAAATACTGGAAAGGTAATAAAAGACTACAAGATTGGCTCGATGGGATGCAAATAATATGAGCGAACAAATCCAGAAGTTTCTTAAAGCCCGCGAAGCTGACTGTTTTGCAAAAGGAGAACGCTTCCGTTTTCTTTTCTTTCTTCTTTCTTTATTAATCCTTTGTTGTGGTTTCGATTCCAATATATATACATTTGAATAACATTAAGCAATTTGTTTACATTTCATCACTACTCCAAGTTTGAATGCTTTGAGTTTCACTTCGCTTGTGCAAATGGCTAACACAGATTACATAGTTTTAATCAACTGAAAATGTTAACATTTCTTTTAAGAAAAGCTTCGAAATTTATTGTGAAAATAGCATATCAAATGGTGTTTTTAAAAATAAACTAGGATAATATTCATAAACTGTCTGAAAAGGATCTTTACAAATCTTGCAAAATCTTAAATTAAATTTAGAAAGGCAGTATTTATTACATCTGTTTGTTTAATGAAATTAAAGTTTATCGAAGAATTTTACTTGCCAATATTACAAATTACAAATATAGCAGGATTTATTTAAAAATAATTTTCTTCAATTGTATTTAAATTATGTAAATATTCTATAATTCTATTAATTTTAAAAATTAAAGATCACACGCCAAAAAATCTTTCTCCAAATTATCTTTTTCCAAAATTATTTTTTTTTAAAAAAAAATGAGATCTTTTATTAGATTTTTTTAAAAAAAATTCATTTGATATTTTATTGGTGGGATACGAATTTGCTATAATATATATACAAAAGTGAGCAACAAACGTATTTTGTATAAAAACCGTATATTGTAGCCTCATACGGATTCAAGGATATATTTTATAAATTTATGCTGAAAATATTTTTCTTGTTAGATTTATAAGACTGCGTTATAAAATGTTAACTTCATTTTTAAAAAAACACCACGAAAATGATAATTTTATTGCATGAGTTCATGTAACAAAATAAATAAAATGATACAATGAATTATTATTTTAATGGACGCCATTTGTTTTTGTTTCAAGGCTCTACGAGTCAATTTTGCAATAAGCCATCCTGTAACGCAATTATCGTGATAAGTTTTATCACAAAATCATCAGTAAAATGTATTTGCGGTCAGGCTAGCAACGTCTGGTCTAAAAAAGGATTCCACGTCCAAGCTAGTCCTTCGATATAAATCCAGAAATGAGCAGCCATTTTCAGACCGAATAGTTCCGGGCATTCTTTTAATAGTCAATCCAAAACTCACTCGCTTCGATTTGATTACCCACATTAAAAACAAACACACACAAAAAAGTCACGGCTCGGCAGCTGCGAGTCCCACCTGCCGTCTCAGCAGTAAAAGTCACAGAGCAAAGAATGCCGAGTAAATAACTCCTTGCCATGCGGGGTGGGATAAAAGCCAGGTTTGAATCGGATCGATTGTTGGATAAAATCGGAGATTAGGTGGTATTTGTCTACCAACCCACCAACGTGCCGCCCAGGATGATTTCGGGACAGATAAATCAATTCGTTTATCAAAAGATATCGAACTGAATAAGCTTCCCCACTCCCAACCACCGCACTATAATATGCCACTTTTCAAACGGCATAAAGTATACCAAGAGAGGAAGCACAAAAGAAAAGAGGAATTTCTTTTACTATAGTATTAACTGCGACAGATACGTGGGTTATAAAAATGCTTCATATCAGAGCACGTGTCCTTTAGAGTTCAATTTTCATATGAAAAGTTTGTAGGTTAACAGGCCCCCCTTCCCACTTGTTCCTACTTTCTTCCAACATACGTAAGTGGATTTATTTATTTATTCAATACAACTGGAATTTAACTATCAATTCGAATTTTATGAATGTCTCACAAAATTGGGTCATTTGGGCATTCCCTTCTACTTTTTCAAGCAAAAATAGTAGAAGGAATGCTTTTTTCTTACCCTCCATTTCCTTAAATGTTGCAAAGATATTCTTAATCTTTGTAATTCAACACATAATTATTCACCAAGCGCAAGAATTCATTTATTGCTCCGAAAAATAAATAAATAATTGCTTTAAATTGAATTTATAGAAAAAATTAATCTTCCTTTTTCTAATCACTCCAAAGGTATTTTTTTTAACAATCTAAATAAATAAATAAAATAAAAATCTAGAATGATACTCGATTTTAGTTTAATTATATTGAAGTTCTATTTTAGAGCAACAATAGAGCTATTTTGGAACGGACTTCGTAATTTTGGATCGTAGTCAGATGACGTCATCTGAGCCGGCATTCCTCTCTCCAAATTCCCGCAGCACACCAACGGAAGGACATTTGGCCCTGATAAATTTAAAGTGCACTAACCCCATTACACGACGGTTCTGCAGTGAAAACGGGTGTCGAACCTAGAGCCCTCCGGCTCCGAAGACAAGACCTTACAACAAAGCCAAAGCGACCCTCGTGTGGTACCTGTGAGAAAACAACTGAGTGTAAAAGGTTAACAACTATTTTAAAAGAAGTGGGAGTTGTAGTTTTACAATAAATCCCATGTTCATAACGTATCATTTAATTTTAATTCTAAATGCATCGAAGAAAAAAGACGAAACAATTAACAATTAGGTGAAATAAAGTGATCGCAGAAAGAATAAATATAGGAAAAGATAAAGGATATAAATAAATAATATACCACAACGGAATTAAAGCACACTATTCCGTTAAGAAAATAACATTTCACATCCATTACGAAAATATTTTATTATACCTTCAGAACCTTATGTTCCTGTATAAAACCTCCAATTTATCTGATAAAAAAGCAAGAATTAAACTCCTATAACTTAAGAAGCCGTTTGGCTGCAGGTCGAATATCATAATAAGTTGTTTCGATTCGACACAGCTATGAATTTAATTAGATACCGAGAGAAATTGATTTTTATTGGTTATTAAAAATTGGCACGTTGTAGGATGAAAATAATGAGTGAACTACAAATTAGTGATTGATATAGACTAAAAAGGAAATTAAACTGACATCAAACGAGAGATAGTATTTATCAGCAAACAACTAGGCCGACGGCTTTGATTCTTTGATGGAAAAGAAATGGTATGATAAATTGTTAATCGCGTGAGCTTTCATAACTATATTTTTGTTGAAAAACTAAAAAAGATCAAAAGCGGCAAAATGAAAAAAGAAACTCAAAATCAATAAGACAAGATTATAGAAATGAATTTTGAACAGAGAACAATCAATCCTTTCCAAACGATAAAATTCAAAATCTTTAAGTCGCATAATCACAAACAATGTAATTATTTGTAGGAATAAGGATATAGTTTAATCTGGTTTAGTTACTTTGACGGTATATTTCAAAGCAACACAAAGCTATAAAGACTATTTTGGAAGAGATTTTGCAATTTTTAGTCATGGTCAGATAATGATGAGTACAGCTGAGCCAGCACACAAACGAAAAGATTACGATCCTTGCCATTAGATTCATTGAATATCAAGTCTTCATACATGCATGGCGGATTTTTTATTCATATAGGCTTGAAACTGAACCTTCTCGACCCTTGTAATATACATAACGGGACTTTATTTACCTTATTTAAGGGGGAGGGACAATTTTTGTTAGAAAAAAATGCATAATTTTTATCATGTCAGAATATGATGTTGTTTTTAGGATGAAGTTTTTGGCGTCAACAAAAGTCCGTAGGCAAAAAATTAAAATTTTAATCCATAGGCGAAAAATAAAAATGTTACTATCTGCAAGAGCATCTCAAAAAATCAGCTTTTAATAGCATGTTGTCATTGCACTTACAAAAGCACTGATTAAAAAATAAGTTAAAGATAAAGTTTTTTTTTATCGTTTTCAATACTGAAGTTACCAATTCAATGCAACAAAGTTAAATGAATAAAAACATAATTTAACTTGGACGATCACGTGGTGCTTGGCCGTTCAAGAAATAATGTTCTAACATGATACAATTTAATTAAAACTTTTTATTTAAAATTAAAACTCTAATATTTCATATGCAAATCAAACAGATAATTGTTCGTTTTAAACTGTTATGACATATCATATTATTGTATGATTTACTAGTAAAATGTAATAGATATCAAATCCGAAAGAAATTAAGTGGATTGATAATTACTCCAAATTAATCAGTTAACAGTTTTCACCTATCCGGAAAATACGTGTATATAATACATATTATATATA
>JAOUZG010039500.1:1162425-1188701 GCA_026289955.1 Argiope argentata
GTTCACGCGGATTCGAGAATGGTTTAGATTCACAATTCAGTTCACCACAAATTGTAGAATTTTAATTATTAATTAAAAACTAACTTTCCCGCCAAAATAACTTCCTTCCCCCATCGCGAAATGAGTAAGGTTTTAGGTTTTTTTTCTAACAGTGATGAGGTTAGGCTTAACATGTTTCCGATCGATTATTTCAAACGATTTTTTTATTTTCATCTCATTTATTGCATTTAAAATTAAGCATCGTTAATTCATCGGCCTTTAAGGTTCATTCTGATGTACTTTTGAATTAAAATAAAACAGAATAAAGGAAATTAAAAATTTCTAATCTGTCCAACTCATGTAGGAAAAAAAAATGCATTTTCTGTTGATGAAGTTTAACGCATGCGCATTTTGTTGAGCACTTTATTTAAACGGAGACAAAACTATTGGTTTGCTGTTTTGTTTTACTTCGGATACACGCTGTTAAAAGGTTAGTTATGTTGCTTTTGTAAATAAACAGTATTTTTGTTAGTTATATATTTTTAAGTACATCTTTTTTTAAAGTTATTTTAAGTCGTAGTAATAAGTTATTGCCAAATGAATAAGGCTTCGGGTTTTTTCCCCCATGCTAACAATGTTCGGCTTAACATGTTTTCAAGATTCTGTTTATATTCTATTAAATTTTTGCTGCAAATTAAATCCAGAAAAATATAACTTTCAGCAAAAGATTCTTTGAAATGAAATAAATAAATATATTTTTCTAAAAAAGTAAACGCAGGTGCGATCGTAGTTTAATAGGAAAACCATAAAGTTGCCATCTTTGGCAAATTATCGCCAACTTGGCGAAGAACATAATTAAACTACTAATCACCCGTATTTTTAGCTTTTCCTCAAAATGAAATTTTGTGATGCTCTTCAAAATTTCAAATACTCTATGCATTCTTCTTTTAGTTACAACTCTGAAACTTTATGTATTTATATTTTTTTTATTGAAGACCGCTCCCCTCAAGGCTCAGCTCCCGTATACGGCGTCCGCCAAATTGGCGAGAAATTTGGCAATAAAAGGAAAATCACATTTTGAATAAATTCAAGCATGCAAAATATTATGAAAATTTCAAAACAATATTTGTGTCTACTAATAAAGATTTACAAATTGGTCGTTGGGTCCGGATTTGAATGAATACTCTGCATGAATTAAACAATTTTGCTTTCATGAAGTTGATTTATTAAATTAATAATACTGTGAAATAGATAACTATATTTTGCGAAAAATACATTTAAATGGACATTTACAGATCAAAAACATAATTGAAATAAATTAAATTTGTTAAATATTCATATTTATTAAAATAATTGTTTATTTTATGAAATATATACATCTATAAATTTAAATTATTTTTGTAAGAGTTCTCAAAGAATATAAAGGAAATACTATTGGTGAAACCAAACCAACTCCTTTTTTTCATCAAAAATTTAGACTTTAGACTTTCTTAATAGCATTTCATTAGCCACAAAGATTAATTTATATTCATATAACATTTTTAAACTATATATGCAGCCATAAACAAATAATAAAAAATTTGAAGCAAATCAAAATTCGCCTGTTTCATAAATTATGAGCTCATGTTTTTCTTCTAATTTGACATGTACTGATTTTTTTGAATTTTTTTCATATTCATTGTTATTATATGATAACAATATGATACATGCTTCTAAGATATAATTTATTTGATATATATATTTTTAAGTACATCTTTTTTTAAAGTTGTTTTAAGTTGTAGTCATAAGTAATCACCAAATGAATAAGTCTTCCGTTTTTTTCTTCCCATGCTAACAATGTTCGGCTTAACATGCTTTCGAGATTCTGTTTATATTCTTTTAAAATTTTTGCTGCAAATTAAATCCAGATAAATGTAATTTTCAGTACATGATTCTTTGAAATGAAATAAATAAATATATTTTCTAAAAAAGTAAATGCAAAATAAAGTTTTCTATTTCACAGTATCTATATTATTAATTCTATATATCAACTTTATGAAAGCAAAATTGTTTAATTCACGCAGAGTATTCATTCAAATCCAGACCCAATGGTCAATTTATAAATCTTAATTAATAGACACAAATATTGTATTGTTTTGAAATTTTCATGATATTTTGCATGCTTGAATTTATTCAAAATGTGATTTTCCCTTTAAAACTTGATATTATTGACTTTTTTTTGAAAAAATTTAAAAAAAATCAATGCAATAATATTACTTGAGGTCATCAATAAAAAATATAAGTTACATAATTCATCTATAAATGCAAATTATATTATTATATGTTCATAAAGCATAAGAGAAAAGTTTCAGAGTTGTAACTAAAAGTAGAATGCATAGAGTATTTGAAATTTTGAAGAGCATCACAAAATTTCATTTTGAGGAAAAGCTAAAAATACATTTATATGTACATTTACAGACCAAAAACATAATTGAAATAAATTAAATTTGTTAAATATTCATATTTATTAAAATAATTATTTATTTTATGAAATATATACATCTATAAATTTAAATTATTTTTGTAAGAGTTCTCAAAGAATATAAAGGAAATACTATTGGTGAAACCAAACCAACTCATTTTTTTCATCAAAAATTTAGACTTTAGACTTTCTTAATAGCATTTCATTAGCCACAAAGATTAATTTATATTCATATAACATTTTTAAACTATATATGCAGCCATAAACAAGTATAATAAAAAATTTGAAGCAAATCAAAATTCACCTGTTTCATAAATTATGAGCTCATGTTTTTCTTTTAATTTGACATGTACTGATTTTTTTGAATTTTTTTTCATATTCATTGTTTTTATATGATAACAATATGATACATGCTTATAAGATATAATTTATTTTATATAATGTACTTTTTTTTTCTGAGTTATAATAAAACAGCATTCAAATTTTGATATATTTTCTTCGTGGAGACAAGAAGGCCTCTATAACTTTGTTGTTCACTTCAAAGGTGTTTTTTTTTATGTAAGCTCCCTTTCACCAGTAAATACAGAACAAAATTCTTTACCATATTTAGCACATAATAGACACATTTTTGATTGAAAAAAAAACCCTTACTTGAAGGATTTGAAGAAATTTTTCCTGGCATTCATGACAAAGAATATTTTTCAAAAAAGAATACTAAAGTGATAGCACAAAACAATGTAACTATTATATACGATTTTTTGATGATGAATTCACTATTTCAGGTTTATTGCAGTTGGTGGAAGCTTCCAAAATGTCATTAGAATTGCTTGGTTATGAATCAAAGGATTTCTTTGTCCATCAGATCTTAATATTTTCAGACTTTGTTTGCTTTTATTTGGAGGTCCTTTAGGATTTCGGTAATGAAAACTGATAAAAAAATGTTTAAAACAAAATTTTGAAAAAAAAAAAGGTAATTAAAAGTAATTTTTAATTTTAACCCTGAATAGAACGGTTTTTGTATCTAATTTCAAAGGAACTGAAACGAGCCATTCGAATATGAAATGTATGACGAAAGAATGAACAAACCAAAACAAACAACAAAAGAAAGAAAAGGTAGAAGTTTTTAACATCTGCCAAAGCAAAAACAACACCTTAAAATCAGAATTACAAATAATGCTCACTAGCAGTGTTTGGAGGAAATCGAAACAGTTTTTACTGCAGCTGTCCAAATGGAAACAAGGGGGTGTGGCATCCTAATAACAATTAAAAAAAATGCTGATATTGAGCAAACGAATTAATATATCATAATACTTTTTTCCCAAATGATAGCTTACAGTTTAAACATACATCAAATATCAAAATAAAGATATTGCAAATTTCATCGATATTTTATACCTGAAAGGATATGTTTTAAACAATTATTATTTTTTTAGTGTATGATGCATTTAAAACTAAACATTGTTAATTATTCGATTTTTTTCGGATTAATTTTGAAGTACTTTTGAATTAAAATGAAACAAATAAAGGAATTAAAAATTCATAACCAATTTTTGTTACCCAAAGTGGTGTAGAAAATTCACGCATTTGCTTAAAAATTTAAAATAAACTCCCTCTAACTGTCAAACATTTGACGTCAATCAAAGTATAAGAAAGGAGTAGTAGGATTATCTTTGTCAAATCCTTCAAGTTGATTTCTTTCGACCCTGCTATTTCATGATAACATGCATTGATAACGAATACATTATTAACCCAATTAATAAGCTTTAAAACAAACATGTTTTAATTAACATCTTTTCAATGCAGAGCTAATTTGTAAAACTTTACCACATAACTTGAGATTGAAGATTGGCTCACCTATCATTTTGCTTCGAAATTTGAATGCACCAAAATTAGTCATTAGTCATTAAAAAAATCATGAGAAATATTCTTGATGCTACTATTTTGAACGGCAAATTTCAAGATGAAGTTGTACTTTTACCACGGATTCCAATGATTCCTTCAGACTCACCTATCCCATTCAAACGTTTGCAATTTCCAATTCGCTTGGCATTTGCTATGACTATTAATAAGTCAAAAGGTCAAACGATGGCAATTTGTGGCTTAGATTTAGAAAATCCTTGCTTTTCGCACGGCCAATTATATGTTGCGTGTTCGAAGGTTGGAAAACCATCGAATTTGTTTGTTTATACCCCACAAGGATTAACCTAAAATGTCGTGCATGAAATGGCATTACAATAAATTTATTTTTTGTACATTAAAAAAATATACATTTAAGAACAATAGGTCGAATTTCATCTATTTTTACTCTTCAATTATAACAAGTTTAAGTTTGTATTCAACAAAGTAGAAAAGAAACTGTAAAGTTTTAGTTTCAGTTCAGTTTAAGTTTCTTTATTCAACTTAGCTCATAGTATACACATACTCACAAGCAATCGATAGGTTTAATTGTGGGAACTGTACACCTGATGACGTCAGGTATTATAATAACATTTTTATACAATTTTTCATCAAAACGAACCCCAGATTATTATAACTTATACAAGACATTTTCGGACAACGTCTGTCGGGTCCGCTAGTATATATATATATATATATATATATATATAATTAATCACAAATATAATACTTAATTATGATGATAATTGATAAATAAATATAACAACTGCCGTCTAATAAACTTGTCATAACGCAAAATATTGTATTATTCCACGAATTCTTGTCAAAAACCGTTTAACTGGTTGAAATTCACCGGTTTTCGATCATTGCAAATAAAATGTATTTTATAATTTTAAGAAATGATTTAATAGTCTGATATTCTGACAATTAAAAGATTATAAGCAGATAAAAAAATGAGAGGTTGACGATGTCTATATTTTCAAACTGAATAACTTGAAATAATCACGAGGTTATTTCGAAAGCGTCAGTTCTACGACTGTTTCAAATAGCTAATCGGGCGTGACCAATATCGGAAGTCGCCCAGAGGAAGGAAATCAGATGACAGGAAGTGGGGAAGGATAGTCCCCCTACCCCCAAATCAAGCTATGCAGAGAACTAGAACTGATAAGTGCGGAAATTCAAGGAAAAGTGGAAGACACACATCGAGAATAACCAATGCAGATGGCTGAATCAACACTCCCCGAAATGCATAAAATCGGGATCCGATACATCATCGCTAAAATCACGAAGCTCACGGTTAAAAACAGATGCCATGCGGAGCAGCGAGTTCTAGATCAGGCAGGGTTATGGATAAATTATTCCGACAAAGGGGGGAAGAGGGGGGCACAACGTCAGACTGAAATCGAAACAGGTATGTCATGAATATTAAAAGAGTGATAATCTGAAGAAAATAAAAAAAATAAAAAGTCACACGCGCGAGACAGAAAGCACGCAATTCCACACACGTGCTCTAGTTTTGAAAAACTGCACACAGTGGTCGACCAAAGACGACGCAGTGCGAGAAAGAATGACTGCAGATGTTTTTGGGATCGTTAAATGTTGCGACAATGCAAAAATAAAACTCCATTATGTGTTATACACCGAACTAAGCAGGTGATACTTTTGGAATTATGCAGGTCCGGTATCAGATGGTTATAAAGCACGCAACAGAGAGAATGGTCGCTGATCTATATGAATTACGGTGACATTATACAGATAGAAGAGAAAAAAATATCGCACCAAACAGCTTTACAAAAGAGTGGAAAAGAAGACTCAAATTAATTATTCGAAACTTACTTAATAAATTATTTAGTAAATTATTAGTAATTTTTATTTATTTATTTTGTGAAAACAAATTGTGCCAGTTTCTTAAATATTTTTTGTAAATTTCCATCGCAAAATAGTATTGCTTTAAATGTTTTCATAATTTAAATTGTCTACCTTTACAACATCGCACTTTTAGATTTTTTATTACATTTTTTTTTTTTTGTCATGTCAGAGCATGAGGTTTTTGGGAATGAGGTTTTCTGGCGTCAACAAAAATTCGTAAGCGAAAAATTGAAATTTTATTATCTGTACGAGCAACTCAAAAAATCAACTTTTAATAACGCGTTACCATTGCATTTACAAAAGCTCTGATTTAAAAAAAAATGACTACAGCAAATAATACCTAGAAAAATGTCATTTTGAGCACGTGATCATATGAAGTGAAATAAATAGGAAACGGGATATTTTTTAAAAAAATAAATGAATGCGAGACAAAGTTTTTTTTTATCGTTTGCAATACTAAAATGACTCATTCAATGAAAAAATTAAAACGAATAAAAATATAACTTGCACGAGCACGTGGTAATTGGCCGTTCAAAAAATTGTGTTCTGACCCGATACATTGATATATGCATAGTATATTTCATTTTCATTTTATTTATTTATTTCGGATATTAAGTTTAGAACAAAACAAACAGAAATAATTCTATAAGGTCGGACAAAATGAAGAATATGTGGCTATTATACCGTTGGTAAAAATTGAACGCGCTTATGTAGATAGAGCTTTCTGATTGAGGTTTTGACACAGAATTTAATACGGATCTACAGGCGAGGAGTAAGGCAGATAGCGTGCCAAATTCCAACTAGCTGGTTTTTGGATTTATGGTACCAGAATTTACATGAATTGAGAAGCATAAAGCACTAGGTCTGATATATATATTTTTAGGAAAGAGGAGGATTAGAGTTTAAAATACCAATATTCTTTCAAATTTGGAAACCAAATTTTTTTATATCCGTGAGAATCAAAAATAATAATAATAATAATACTGTTATTTAAGCTGATTTCCTATTCGTAAAAATGGAATAGTGCAACAATTTATCTTTTATTTTTTGATAAGGTAGAGCTTTGAAGTGCCCTATTTATACGTTCTTCTTTGCAACACGCAATTTTAATATTGGTTTCTGAGAAAAATGAACTAAAAAGTTAATGGATAGATTCAATGTCAGAGGTGACGTTATTTCACAAAGAAAAAATTTCACTGTTCCATAATATTTACAACAATGGATTATACGCTCAAAAGAAAATTTAGTTGTTAAAAAAGATCTTCCCTTTTAATCTTTACTTATAATAAAGCACAATGTGTGTGTGTGTGTGTGGGTGTGTCTGTTGGCGCTCTGCAGGCCAGACCGTTTGACCTACAGATACCAAATTTGGTATATGTATACCTTGGGTGCCGGGAATGTGCACCTCGGAGCCCTTTTTTTGAATTTTTAATTAAAATTTGAATTAATTAAAAAATAAGCCAAATTTTAACGTTTTTTCGCTATAACTTCCGAAAATATTACGGCACAAAATTGATTTTTGCATCACGTTAAAGCTCAAAAAATTAGCTTTTCCATGATACTAATGTTTTAACCTACGAATTAAAACTCTATTTTTAATGAATTTTTAAAGATTTAATTTAATCGTTTTTTTTTCAACAATTTATTTCTCAAAAATAAAATTAAATTAAAATTTTATCTTCTCGAGGATCTCAAAAAAAAATCAGCTTTTAATAAAATGTTGCCATCACATTTTCAGAAGTTCTGATTAAAAAAAAGTTAATTACTACCAAAAATAAAATTAAAAAATACAGTTTTCGTCACGTGATTATATGAAATGAAACAAATAGGAAATGATAATTTTTCTTGATCGTTTGCAATATCAAAATTATTAATTCAATTAAAGAATTAAAGTAAATAAAAATACAAAATAAAAATATATTACAAAAGTGCGACAGAAAAGCACCAAACGATAATCTTCTGAGAGCGAGATTAATTATTTAAAAGCAAGAAACCTTTAACGAACTTTGAAAATGACGTCATTTCAAAGAAACGACGAACAAAAAGCAATTGCTAATCAGTAGTAGTAAAATATTTTTGCATTCTTTTTTTAAAAAAATTTTTAAACTATAAGACATGTTTTGAATTGTTACTTTTATTTATGTGAAGAAGATATTTTGTGCAAATCAAAGAATTCGCCTTATTGATTGTAATTTATCTCCGCATTTTAGTGAATCATGCGAAATAAAAACGCATCTTCTTTCAACGAAGTAACGTAATAATAAAGCTATACTGGTAAAAGTAGGACAGTTATTTGAAAACGCATCTTCTTTCAAACAAGCATACGTAATAATTAACAATGTAAAATTTGTAAAAGCATATAAAACTATTTTTACCCGCATATTTCGGAGACATCAAAACTTTCTACTAAAACAATATCATGTTCTCTGACGAGAAAAAATAAATCAACTATCATTCCAAATTAAACATATAAAAATGTCATTTTCGACACGTGTCTGTATAAAATTAAACATGATATTTTTGGAAAATAAATGGATGGAAACGTTTTCTATGATATTTTACTATACATATATTACTAATCCAATTAAACAATTTTATTTAAGGCAAATATGGCTTAACATCTACAAGGCATCTTCTGTAATCGGAGCCCAACATCTAATTTCTTAATATTTTTGGGAGACATAAATCTCTTAGCAATTGGTCCAATTAAATATATAACTATAGATTTAGGGAAAAAAGGCTGATGAATTACATTTTTACATACATCATCTGCCATGTGAATCATATTTAACAAAATTTTCTTGAGACAATAAGTTCTTAAATAAAAAAGTGGCATTCCTATCAACTAAATTAATCATCAAAGCTGATCGATCTATGAAAATTTCAACATAACTATTCGATATAAACTGGAGATTTTAGATCACTTTATCAAGATATCAAAGAAGCCAAACAGTATTACTCTAGAATAATTGGTCTAGGTTATGATAATGATGATTGTTCTAAACTTGCAATATTCAGAACTGAATAAATCAGCCAGATTTAAAGAAGATAAAAGTGCTTATTTATTTATTTAGAAGTTGAAATATTAAGAATATTTTACAAATATGAATCTATAAGACCAAAGGAATTTAAACCATAATTTTTTGAAATATATTTATAAACCTAAAATAAATATTATTGAGAGCATTTATATACATCTAAAAATAAAATTGAAAACTGAAGGTTTCAATTAACCTGTGAAATTTTAGCTGAATAATTCCTTGAGATCTAATAAATTATAAAAAAAAATTTATAATGTTACAATTTCTGTATTGAACTTCAATGTCGGACTATTCTGCTTTCAGTTCATAGTTTTATTTAAAGACATGCTTAGATTGAGTAAAGAGGTCTTTATATTAATTGAAGTTGCATCCTTTCCACTTTAATTTAAAAGTGAATTTTGCGTGCACTGATAAAAAATCAGAGAGATGCGGAGTTCAAAAATCAGGACTGCTTAAGGCCTACAAAATAGTATAAGTGAATTATATGACTATCGAAATTTGAAGCTTAAAATTATTTTGCTGAAAAACTTATTATGAGACCAAGTTATATAAAAAGTGATTTAACCTTTTATCGGCATTAATATTGGCGAACCGACTGGTCGCCAAAGGCGGCTAGTGTATTAATAAAAGAAGCATTCATTTAAAATGTAATCGACTGATTCCATATCAGTGATGTTACCTGACAGAGAATTTTTTTTCTTCAATATTTCATAATATCTACATTAAAGGATTATAAGTTCAAAATAAAATTTAATTGTTAAAATAAAATATTTTTCCTTTTAATGAATGAATAAAGATATGAAAACAGCTTTTATTATACTTATTTCCCCAAGTCCTATTCGAGAAAGCAAAAATAAAATGATTAAACAAGTTTTGTTTGCAATGTCTCTGAACTCTTCTCTCCTATGATTTGCTAATGCATACTTTTTTGAAAAATTTAAACCAGGTAAAGTAAACGTAAACGCACAAATAGCAAAATCACTCAATAATTTTTTTTTCCTTAGCCATTTAAGAGTGTCTTTGTCTCTTACGATAACCTGTCGTGAGGCCGAACGATAATTGAATTGTGTTGATGTACACTTTTATTTCAATACTTCTTTTCCGTAATATTCGTTACGTATTTTTTTGTCTAACGTTTTAAAATGCACTTAAAAAAACGCGAGGGATATCCTAAAACTTTCTAAACCGACGAGAGATATTCTTCTCAATTATGCTTTAAAAAAAATCTAAAATATGAACTTGTCATTTTCAAATAAACTGTTATGATAAAAACATGGATTATAGGGAGAAACAAATAAAATTCTCTAATTTATTGAAGCAATCTACTCTTAGGTAAACATAAAAGTCAGGTACACGATACTGATAAGTAGTATCAGTTAATAGCAGATTTGGTTATTCTGCGTTAATCCCTTTTTAATGGAAAGTTAAACAAGTTTCATACTTGAATATATTTTTAACATGTTAATGTTTAAGTGCAGATTATTTCTCTTTTATTTGTGAAAATATATTTGTTTTTGCCTATACCATACATTTGTAAATAAAATTTTTGACGCAGATGTTTAGCGTTTATAAATATTGCAATAACAAAGAGAACGAATTTAAACATATAACAACTTGGACAATTATATTTGAATAAATAATAATATAATCCTAACATTTTATAATTCTATTAATTGTATTTTTCACAAGCTTCTTTATAAGACAACTATGAAAATTATTTCTTTCGGTTAATCATCCGACCACTCCCTAGGCAAGTGCCTAACCGAAAATCCACAACGACTTTAAGGGATTCCGCGTACTATTTTTAACTTTATTTAGTTACGGTTCATTTACATGAATGTCCTTTAAGTTCCTGAATTGTACTTCAGAATGGTACAAACTGGATCTATACATCTGCTTCTGTATACAAATGAAAATAAAAGAGGCAGCTGATTTCTCGCTTCCGTTAATTGCACCTGTTCAGAAGCCAGACATTCATTTACAAGTCAGGTCAGCAATGATAAGCGGTGATAACCGAAAACTGGATGTCAAAATGTAAGTGCATCTGTAAAATGAGTTTTTCATTAAATTTACACTGAGCTCAGCCCTCAAAATTTCATTCAAATGGAATGAGAAGGAAATTCAGGGAGATAAGGAAAGAAAAAATAAAAAAAAATCTATGCATATTTTAATGTATTATTTCAGAACATAATTTCTTGAACGGCCATGCACCACGTGCTCGCGCAAGTTAAATTATATTTTTATTCATTTTAATGGTTTAATTGAATGAGTCACTTTGGTATTGCAAACGATCCAAAAAAAAAGCTTTGTCTCGCATTGTCTTTATTGTTTCAAAAATATCACATTTCCTATTTATTTCATTTCATATAATTACGAGCTCAAAACGACATTCTTCGAGGATTTATTTGCTGTAGTCATTAACATTTTTTTAATCAGATCTTTTGTAAATGCAATGGCAACGCGTTATTAAAATCTGATTTATTTATTTATTTATTTTAAGATACTCGTGCAGATAGTAAATTTTTTTGTTTTTCGCCTAAGGATTAAAATTTTATTTTTCACCTACGAATTTTTGTTGACACCAAAAACCTTATCCCCGAAACGACATCATGTTCTGACATGATAAAAAAATAGAAAGAAACGCGTGGCTATTTCTTAAACTCACGTTGATTTTTAGCGAAACATAATATAAAAAATTACCTCTGGTGTTATTTCAAATCTTAAACAATGCTCAATTTGGCATCGCACCTCGAATTGAAAAATCATCAAACCACTGCAAGCAAAATTAAATATGAAGATATTTATTCTGAAGAGAACAAAAAATATGCTTAAATGTAAAAAAATGTGATATATATATATTATATATATATATATATATATATATATATATCACAGAGAGAGAGAGAGAGATTATCCTAGAGCCACTGAACATACTACAGACATAGAGCAAGGCAAATAAAAAATGTTGCAGAAAATTTTCAAAAAGCAAAAATTCTAAGAATTCTAAAATATTAGGGCAAGAATTTGTATTTAGATTGAATTATTTAAATTCTTATTAAATAAAGCATAAGCAAATACTTTTCAGCAATACATTTAAATATTGATTATCCATTTACAAATTTTATTTAAATAAACTAATTAAATTCAATTAATTTATTTAATTTAACGATTCCATAAAATAATTGTAATATTACATATGTTTATAATATTTTATAACAGTTTAAGTTACTAAATAAGAAAATTATTAACTGGTAATTATGGTTAATTTTATTAAAAAAATATTGGTTATTTTTTAATAGGTTTAATATATTTTATTTTTTTAATAAATAAATAAAAAATTAGTAAACTTAATATAATTAAAGTAGATTATTAATGTAATTAAGTTGAAAAATAAAGAAATACAAAACTAAATTGACTAGTTATTACAAGAGGAACCTCATAATGTGCATTGCCTAGAGTCGCAAAACGCCTATCACTCCCAAAATGTTAGATTTCCAGCATTCAGCCCAAAATTTGAACCTGTCGTTTCCTTTAAAAGATAATAATAATAACCGAAAACCAGAGCATCCCCATCCGCAAAAGTCGAATTCATAATCCACCCTGCAAACATAACATTTTTAAGAGCAGACGATAGAAGAAAAGAGGTGAACCGGGTCACCGATCCACCTGGCTTCCAGCGAGACGCGCGCGTCATCGAATGACTCATTGAGAGAGACCCCGAACTTTTAATTGCTCGAATGCTCCCGAGATTACTATAAATTACCACTTTGCGGTTATTCTTCCCGAAACCGTTGGTCGGGTTTTCCCCGTCCGCTTCGATTTGGTGTGGCCGAGCATAATTTTTCTCTAAAATGGGAGCGAAGATTACGATGTAAACAAAGAAGAATGACTGGTTGCCAAGGTCACGGCGATTCCATAGTTTCGCGCCCAACGCAGAAAGGAGCCGAATTCCTACAAAAAGAACATTATTTATAAAGAAGTAAACAAATACAGTCAGCAGGATTGGGCTAAACTCTATGATGCCTAATGCAAAGAGAGTTTCGTCCTTCTTAATCTGAATTTTTAAAACCAAACCTTTTTTATTGGGTTTTCTTTTAATATCTATGTAAAATATTAAAGAAGCCAATATTATGAAAATTTAAAATAACAGAATAATTAAAGAATGTTTCAAGGTGAATCAATTTCAAGAGAGATAATTTCGACATTTCAAGTGCAATTTTTTTTTTAATAAAAACTTTTTGTAGCACATTCTAAATAGTCAAAAAGATTGATTTGCTAGAGGAGTTAACTTGCGAATCATTTTGAAAACTAAGGAAAGATTTGGAAAAACATAGCCCTAGTAAATCAACTGAAAGTAATAAGTGATTAATCTGAAAGAATTACAAAAGTATCACAAAGTTTTAGGATCCAAAAAATTTTTGAACTCTTATTCAGTTACTTATTTTTTATAAATTATAACCCTAATGATCACGTTACGAAAACACGAAGAAACATTTTTCAAGCCTTGCAACCAAATGAAATATTTGCTTATCGGTGAATTGGTACTGACCCTGTCAGATTGTACTTGTAAGCCAATTAACAAACTGAGTAGCCAAATTATTATGACAACCTGGAACTTATATGCAGATCGGCCCTAACTTCATATCATTACCGGTAGACAGAGAGATAGCTATAAAAAGAGAATGCATGTCAAGTGAAGCATGGATTGCATTGTGTTAACTACAAATAATATAATTTAACTCAGTTTGGACTCGCTATGTCTGCAGATGTTCGAAAATAGTATTTTCATAACGGCTACATTTCCATGAGCCGTGTGTTCCAGAGGTGCAGCTGTTGATGTTTACAGAGAGTGGATTATTAAACAAAAAACCCGGTCACAATGTCAGATTTATGAACGTCACAGCCTACTGAATGCTCGTTTGCCCGAATTGTCCTACAAAAGAATTACTCAAACTGAGGCGATTCTTAATCAAGGAGGAACTGCAAAGATCTCTGAATGAGTTGTAGGCTACACATTACCATATCGTTAGCATACACCATATATGAGAAGGAATCCGCCGACATGCTCGAATGTCTCTTACTAACTGCCTTGAACAAGAACAAACGTCTCCAGTTCTCAAAGGAGTACAAGAATTGGACACTAGATGACGGAAAAAAGATTATATAGTCCAATGACCTTTTTCAACTGCACTATACACATGGCAGTGTGCGAATGTGGAGAAAACAGCGCTAAAGCATGGTTCAAACTGCACCAAAACAACGTTTCAAGGTGAAGTAGGCCATGTTATGGTTTGGTGAATGTTTTCTTGTCCCTTGTATGGGTCCGTTGATTACTATAGAACGATGTCTGAATGTCCAAGAGTGTACACATTTTATAGCATATCAAGTAAAGCCTGTCATAATAATCTTATGCCCTGTCAGGATATAAGATTATTATACCCTGGATTATTATTTATTATCACTGGATTATGTGATAAATAAATAATACCCAGGATTATTATTTATTTATCACAATATAACAATATTCCGGTCATAATGGTCTTCCAGCTCCCAGTCATAAAGCTAGAACTGACTGCAGATGGATCACAGCGCAATAGATACTTTATTTAGCTTAATTGGCCTGCACCATCACCAGATCCCAATCCAATTGAGATTATGCGAGATGAGTTCAAGTGACGCATGAGGCAGTTGGATATGCTGTACCATCACTTTCTGAAGGAATTGGAAAACACGATTCATCGAATATGGTTTCAAATTCCTCACACCTTCTACCAACATCTAATAGAACATCATCACTCAGATTCAACTCATCACACATATTCATAGAAACTGCAACTGAATTTGAAAACGAGAAAATTTACTGCCCAATGGAAATTTAATAAATAGACTGCCGTAAAAGATTTTTTTAAAACCGCGAAAAACTCTCTTCTATCAAAACAGAGTTGAGACAAAAGATGGACAAAGATATGGCTACATTTCATTTAGCAATAAACCCAATGATCGTCTGAATTACACAGTAGTAGGCAATACAAGTCTCGGAGCCCCTTTCACATTTTAAAAATAAGTTTTTTTAATCATTTTTATTGAATCCATTTAATTAATTTTCAGTAACAAATTTTGGCAATCTGAAAACATCAAGACGATTAATAGCATATCACTTTCTAAAAAGATGGTTTCAGTACACTGCATATAAAAAAATGCTTACTGTAATTTTAAAATGTTTTTTACTAGTGTTTTGAACAAACTAATGGTAACAAAGATGACAAAACATTTCTTTATCACAATAAGCACAATATTTAATAATAAGATCGGCCATTTTCCTTTTCAGAATCATAAAATAACAAAATTTGTAAATGGTAATCAATTGGGATTCTTTCGTATACAAGACTTGATTTTTATTAGAATAAATTCAATCCCTGAGTATTTATAAATAAATGAGAACCCAAATTAAATGACTTCGAAACTAAAACAAACAAATCTTGACAATTCGGCATCCCAACTGCGGTGGAGCTCATAGGAAATTGCCTACTTTGCCCATTTACTAATCCGGGTCACGGGCGTAACAACATAACTGGACATAATCTACAAAATTGAACAAGTCATATGAACAATAAATATAAATAATTTCAAACAAAAATAAAGCAGTATTGTTTCAAAATAACAAGCGTAAAAACAAATTAAAAAATAAGGAAGAAAAGGGTTTAAAAAAAGTCAAGGCCTGAAAATGAATTTTAGAAATGCATTCATCTTAAACATTGGATATGATCTTTAACTAAGCTAAAACTCTTCAAAAGTGATAGTTTTAAGCTCCAAAACTTCCTTTGGTGGAATCTAGATTCGAAATTACTATCCTCTGATACAGAACTGGCCTTCACTATGAAGGGACCAGAGTGAAAAGAAGCCATAGGTTACCCTAATTATTATTATTATTATTATTATTTTGTAAAAGTTAAAAAAAAACGATCACTTATTAATGCCTGTTTATTTAATGCGCGATTTTGTTTCCGCTAGTACATCAATTACTTCATAAAAATTACAATTTAGAGGCAGTAATTCAAAGTACATTGCTGGAAATTGATCGTTTAATTTAACTTCACTTCACTTTTTGGTTTTGAAACTTAGTATAAACAAACATACATACATAGAGAAAAGCATAAAAAATATCAGATTATATATATATATATATATATATATATATCTAAATATTTATAAGTGCATTTGAACCCAGCCTCAGACTCGACTTCTGCCCTCGGCTTGCGATCGGAATTCGCGCCACTTTCTCAGAAGAGAATTTCTTTATTCATAAATTAACGTTTCACAAATTTTTATAGATATTAATGAGATCATAGTCTAATGTGGACGCTCAAATTGCGCCGTGGAAATAAACTTGCATACTTTCAGCAACAGAATTAATGTAAGCATTTTAAGTTTCCCACTTAATGCATTCATTCTTAGAAAGTTTTTAAGTACTACATTATTTTTTTTAAGTTCTCTACATTGCGCTATCTGAGACTCCAGCTCAGCAGATACAAAAGCCTTATACAAAGACGAGAAAATGCTTTTTACTGTCAAGTGTTAACATCCGGTTAGAAATGTATATAATTAAAAAGCGTAACATTTTTAAAGTCATCAATTGTATTGCATGCATTCTTTCTGCTGGAGATGGAAATGCTTCAATTTACACAACAGAACACTGACAATACGAAATGCAGAGGCTTAAATTCCCGGTACAAACGAAACCAATCGAGACCTCCGCAACATGCATATTATAATTACCAGGTGCACAATGGCCATTTCTCATTAAAGAATTCCTCGAAGGAATTTCGAGTATCCAATCTCGATGACAAACCCCAACAGGATACGAAGGATTCCGCTAATGAAGAAGACAGTCACGGTCCAGGGACTCCCGATCGCCCGGAGGATCCAGGCGTTGCAGATCTCCAATTGATTGGGCAACCTTGGAGCCACCATCCCGGTGTAACAGAACGCTTCGCTCAGAGACGGTAACAAAAGGAAATTACATCCATCAGACGCGTGGCAACAGAAGAGAGAATTATAACTGCAGTCCTTCGATGAATAGGCTTTGACAGGAAGTGATCTCCAGAGAGGAAAACAAAAAGGGTGGAATCCACCGAAAATGATACGCCTTCGTGATATTCTGGTAAGCGTGGGTCTGTTGGATCTATAATAATAAACTAAGGGCCCGTGTTTTGAATAGCAAACTGTCAACGCTTGTTTTCCTATCTACTGAATGCGCTAACTCGCTAGGGGATGAAAGGGGGGGAGTAGATTCCATCCCCAAAAATTTTTAACATTATCACTTAATAATAATAATAATATTAATAAAACTTTTTTTAAAGTTTGAAGTAAGATGTACATATTAATAAATAATAATAATAATGTTCTCCATAGTAATAAAATTAATGGAATACTTTATTTACTTTGGTGCTTATCAGAAGTTTTTATAAACACCCGTGAGAAAACATTTCAACTACAAAAAAAAAAATTAATATGATAGAAGCAACCACTGACGACAATATCTAGAAAATCATGAGCTCTCATTTGAATAAAAAAATTAACCAATTCTCAACAGTGGTTAAGGATGTGGACATAATTAATATAACACACGGCAGTAAAAAAGTTCGTTTCTTGAACTTCAAAAGCAAAATGGCTTTTATTATCATTTATTACCTTCTATAAAAAAACAATTCCGACTCTTTGAAATGTAAAGAAGATCTTATGTTTAAAAACGATTAATTTATTCTCTAATGTTAGAGTATAATGTTTTAATAACCATAATAAAACATAAGAAGTGAACCGAGGTGCCCACATGGAAGGTTTTATATCTAGTAAAATGCTTTCATCTGTCCTTACAGTTAAAGATCATTTCCAAGTGTTATTCTTCCTCAAGTTTTAAGGGCATACAAATTTTAGAATTGTTTTTTTTTTTTCTTCAAAACGTTGATTCTGTTTAGAACAATCGTTAAAATTTGAGGAATACAAAGTGAACGGTTTTGATAGATAAGACGTAATTAAAAACACGAATTCTGAGTTCTGTAATAGGGATAATTCCCAATTCTAGTATCATGACACATCACAAGAAAAAATTATATTTTTCTGGGAGGGTTAAATAATTAAAGGTAGTTTCAATCAATACATATTTAAACATATTTCTACAGAAATTCATTGAGAACTTCAATAAAAAATTCCGTTTTTCGAGAATGTTCCATTTTCATTTCCATTTATAAACCGCAATAAGTGGATCGTCTACGTTATATTCCTTTTTTACTCGTAACAAATTTAAACTGAACTCCATTTTAACATGAATAAAAACTGAAGTTGACAAAATAATTCCACTTCCCACCAAGAAACTATTCCGTGAAGTTCAGAAACGTAAATACTACCATAGAATTACAAATGAAATGAAAGCAATGATTAGGTCCCCAAACTATTTTAACTGCTACAAACGGAAAGTGCACGGTAGCAAGACATCCAATTAAAACTTTCAAATTTGAAAACAGACAATTTCAACAGACAGACAACCCTCCCGCGGTACGTCTACCTGTTAGACTAATTACTTTTCCGAATATAACGACCAAACTTCTAGGCAATAAAATAAAAGGATTCGTAAATGGTTCCGGGGGGCGATCGATCCTTAATGAGGGTGATTTACAAGCAAACTGCGAATGCGTCCCTATTACATTTACGCGGCACTCATAAATAACCGCTTGACTGGGACAAATAAGCCCAAAACGCAAACCAATGCCAACTACTGCGAGATGATGTAATTAGGAGAAAAATTGAATTAAGCAAGTTGCGTTAACATTAGCGGGCCCGAGAGGTTAAATAATAGATAGTATTTTCAGAAAAGCTCTACACAGACGGAATTAGTTTATGGAGATTCAGATTTTTCAAATATTTCTATTAATTTGTCAAGATACAATCAAACATGAAAGATGCGATTTTAACTCTATATAATTGAAAATAAATAAGTGATATTTTGCAACCTATCATTCGAATAAATATTACAAATTTGTATACATTTATATTTCTTTTACAGTTTTACTAAATGAACGTACGAGTAACTTCGGAGAAATATAATATTTCAATTTTTAAAAAATAGAATTATAGTAAAAAGTAGTATTTGCACTTTTGTAAATGTTCAAAGGCCACCTTCTATAAATTGCGTAATTGCAGTAGTTTCAAGCATATTTTCTCATTGTCTTTATCAGAAATAGAAAATACAAATTCTGCTTTTTATTTTATCGTCTCTAGAATCCATCTTTTTCATTTTTTCAATTCAAATCATGTTATTTGTCATTTAAGCAAAATCTATTATTATTGGAGATCACAGGTCGGAAGCACAATAACTTAATATAATATTCAATTCTCATAGTTCTTAAATTCGTCTAACATTTAAAAATATATATTTATTTAAGTTCATTAGTGCGAAATATCAAAGAATGATAAAGTTTTAGGCTTGATTCATCTGTCCCGTCTCCGTATGGTTTGATTGCATTGTCTATATAATTATTTTACATCATACAAGCCGACTTCGTGGCACTAGGGTAATTGAGTCCTGGGTTCGAATCCCAGTCCAGGCATGGTTGTTCTTCACCTGTTCTTACTGTGAGATGTGTGAATGTACCCCCTGTAAAAGAGGGCTGTGATACGTGAGTAACTAAGGCGTACTCTCGGTTTTCATGGCGCTACACTTAAAACAAGAGACTCATTCTCGGCTTAAAATCGCAGACTGTGTAAGCGAGCATGTCCATGGCAAGTGCCATTAGAAACAACAGTATCGTGCAATTAATGAAAACAGTGATGTTTTAACTATTTCTTCAGAGAAAGCAGATAATTCATCTCAGCGCTGTGAAATACACACAGCCAATAAAATGCAACAACAAATTAAAAACACATACACACACATAAAGCAACTGAAAAAAATTGTTAAGAATTAATTCACATATTTTGTATGAAAGAGGCAGGAGGTGTAAAATAAGCGGTATTGTTGTATCTCTCCCCCCTAATTTTTATGTAATTCTTAACTCTTGAAGAGGAGGGAGGGTCCTTTTTACCATCAAGTTTTGACGATGCAAGAGTTTCTAAACTATCCATTGCAGAAGCACAATTTATCGAGTGCGATAAAAGTACAAATTTGAAAGGAGGGTTGCATAGCTGATTTCGAAAAAATTATTAAAGCAATAAAATCTTTCATTCTATCAATCTCAACATAATAGATTTGATCCAATATTTTCAGAATATTCGAAAGTAATACTGAAAACAAAAGTATGAAATTTGTATAGAGTTAAAGAAAAATCAAAGGATCCGCTGATGTGAGTGTACAGTGAAATAGTTCAATAGAAACTGACGACGTTACGGGAAAGCATAGACAAGCAACAACTCAACTCAATTTAAGCGCACACAAGAAAAACACAAACAGTAAACCCTATCACCCGACTTTTTATAACTTCAGTGACAGGGCAAGGGGGACTCCAGAAACATCATTACAGCTCAAGTTTCAACGAACTTATTGCCAAGATTCTCACTGTTTCTGGAATCTTGGATTTTGTGGCCAAATAGTCTTTCCTATAATATATCTTAGGACTACCTGCAAAACTGCCTTCCTAACTAGATGAAATGCTACGCTGGGAAACAACGTAACAAACTCGTAACAAGAGTGAGGTAAAATTTTCGTTTTCATCACTATGTATACATTTAGAATGAAAACCAAATGTATAACAATTAAGGTATTGCCTAATCCATAAGCGATGGTCTTGATTAAATATTTGATCCTAAATAATTTCTAGTTTAACAAAATTAGCTAACTAGATTGATAAAAATAAATTATCAATAAAAATATACACTGAAGTGACAAATGTCATGGGATGACTTAATATCGTGTCGGTCCTCCTTTTGCCCGGCGAAGTGCAACAACTCGACGTGTCATGGAGTCCACAAGTCGTTGGAAGTCCTCTGCAGGAATATTGAGCCATGCTGTCTATATAAACGTCCGTAATTGTGAAAGTGTGGATGGTGCAGGAGTTTAGGCACGAACGGACCTTTCGATGAAGTCCCATAAATGTTCGATGGGTGTCATATCGGGCGATCTAGGTGGCCAGATCATGCGCTGAAATTGTCCGGAATGTTCTTCAAACCATTCGCGAACAGTTCTGGCCCGGTAACATGGCGCATTGTCATCCATAAAAATCCCATCGTTGTGTGGGTACGTGAAGTCCATGAATGGCTGTAAGTGATCTGCAAACAGCTGAACATACCATTTCCAGTCAATGATCGGTTCAGTTGCACCAGAGGACCGAGTCCATGCCATGTAAAAACAGCCCACACCATTATGCAGCCACCACCAGCTTGAACAGTGCCTTGCTGACAGTTTGGGTGCATGGCTTCGTGGGGTCTGCGCCACACTGGAACTCTACCATCAGCTCGTAACAACTGAAATCGTGACTCATCTGACCACGCCACGGTTTTCCACTGGTCTAGGGACCAGTCGATATGCTCACGAGCCCAGGAGAGTCGCTGCAGGTGATGTCGTGCTGTCAGTAAAAGCACTCGAGTCGGTCTTCTGCTGTCATAGCCCAAGGAAGACAAATTTCGCCGCACAGTCCTATCGGACACGTCAATCGTACGTCCCACATTGATTCCTGCAGTTATTTGACGAAGTGTTGCGTGTCTATTAACATTTACCATTCTACACAGACGTCGGCGGTCTCGATCGTTAAGTGCAGGTGGTCGCCCACTGCGCTGTCCATGATGGGATGGGATGCCTGGAATTTCATACTCTCGGCACAAACTTGATACTGTGGATCTCGGAATGTTGAATTCACTAACGATATCCGCAATGGAATGACCCATGCGTCTAGCTCCAACTAACATTCCACGTTCAAAGTCTGTTAATTCTCGTCGTGCCGCCATAAATCACGAAAAACCTGTTCACATGAATAGTTTGAACACAAATGAAAGCTCTGGAAAACGAACTGCGCATTTATGCTTTTCCGCTGCGATACTACTGCCATCTGTATATTTGCGTATTGCTATCCCATGACTTTTGTCACTTCAGTGTAAATGTTTTGTTTTATAACTGCTGACGTTCACATGAATGAGTATCGATAAAATTATTGGTGGGGAAAAGGGGCGAGGCACTAATGACCATTTATCCAATCACATCACACACCTGATTTTATGTCATATAAATACAAAATTGTATTTATTACTCGATGTTGCAAAAGACGGATAAGCAAACTCATTCATTCGAGTTCGTCTAGTCCTTATATTTAACGAAATGTAAAATCGAAATAGGATGTGCCGAGTCACGTATTCGAAAATTTTTGATCATGAATAGTTCGTTACAAAGAATGAGAATAAACTTACATTATCTAAGGTTACTCTGCCATATCTTCTCGTATTTTAGGTCTTTTTAGCAATACCCTCGAGAAGATATTTTGAAAGTACCTACTTATACTACAAAAACATTAAAATAGACAGCAACATTCAGCATGAATAAAATTCCTTCATCTTCAATTCGAAAGCAGTACCAAGACGATGACGTTAGTCCATGACATTCACGTCAAATGAGCCGCAAATTTAATTATGGAATCCATTGCGCATATTGTAATAAAAAAATACGATGTGTCGCAAATATACAAAATGACAACGCAAAAACGGATGATATACGCAATTACGTTTGTCATGCGATTGTGACGTTATGTAAACTGATTTCATTCGTATATATATAAGTACACACAAAAATTAGTTTCAAGCTTTCTTCAGTTTCTCTTATACAAAGCGTAGAAAGAAAAGCTATTGTAGTCGTCAATGAATAAATATATAAAATTCTAAATCTTGACGAATTTCCACGTTTCAGGTAACCAAGGAAACTAAAAACATATTCTCGAGATTATATCTATATCTGTAAATACCCCTCTACCCTAGAATGCTTTTAGCTAAACGGATGGATTTTTCTATTTTGCATTAAATCATGGATTTCAATCAAATTTTGAACAAAATACAATCACAGGAAATCTGCCACTGTTTGGACAAGTGAATATGATAACTACCAAATGTAAAGAGCTGGACAGATAAATTTTGGAACACAGTTTTAGCAACCAGAGAATCGATTCGTAAAAATTTTGAACTGAAACCGCCAACTAGTTGACTGTCTGTCGATCTGTATTTTCACATGCCAAGGAATGCAGTAATTCAAAACACAGAATTATATGAGATCTTATAATTAAAATCGTATCAATCGATCGCAAAAAAAGTGCCCAAAGGCTTCATTTTTTTAAATTTCTCAATATTTAGTAAACTATGTTAAGCATTCAAAACAAATGTCTTTAGGACAAAAATTTCTTGTTTCTATTTGATGATGCAACGACCCCCCCCCCCAACCCTTCCCTATACCGATAATCAGAAACAATATTATGCACAAACATGTCTGAAAAATGAGCCAGAACATTAAAAACAAAAAAAAATTAAAAAATTCTACAATGAATTTTAAAATATAGTTTTCGAAATTCATAAATTATTATTAATTAGATCTACTTGAATGGCAAGGATTCTGAATTCATTATGTTGGATTGACAATCGTATAGCTGTTGGTAGCACAAATTCATTTGGAAAGTGAGGGTACAAAATTTCTTATATTATGTCTGAACGAAAAATCCAATATCTTGATTGTTAGCTTTTTTTAATAATTAATCTATATTTATTTTGCAATTAAATGCACGGTTGAAAATAAGAATGGTGTCTATTTTTATAAAAAGAATCAACTAGCAACACAAATTAATAACTTAATGCACAGGCAAAATTGTTTATAGCTATAGAAAATTTAAATCATTGATTACTAAATATTATTTACAGCCTTTTTCTAAGCATTATCTACTAAAATTTGATGTTTTCGATTTACAGTATTTCTTCTTTGAATGTCTCATATATACAGAAAAAAATCAAACAAAAAAAAAACCCTAAGTTGTTATGTCTACGGGATGAAATGGTAAAAACTGGTTCCTTTAACAACGGAAAAATCAGAACACACAGAAATCAGAGGGAGAAATGAAAAAAATAAATAAATAAAAGATATGCAACGAATCGTGAAATGTATTTACAAAGTCGTGTGGGTGGGGGAGAGGTGCCCTGATAAAACAAAGAGACAATCATTTTTCCTCCCTTCCCTCCATTATGCAAAACAGCTAAGGGAAAGAGACACGCGTTCTTCGTGTTCGAGACGCCCCCTTCTGCTATCGACCAAACTGCTTCCTCCCCGGTACTTTACCAGCAGACAGTCTGTCTGGTCTCCCCCTCCATCAGACGACGACGACGGAAGAGGCTAAAAAAGCCGAGATCATTCGGTTTTGTTATGGAATCTTTCACGACGTAATGTATAGCTCTCATAGAAAAATATTTAAAGTATGTTACTATTTATTTCATATCAAAGTTTACTTTGTAAAACATATATGAATAAAATAAAACAATGTATATTTAAGGACGATACAATCTTATGAAGAATGATATATAAAATTATTATTTTTTTAAAAATTATAACACCCTTCTTCATATATTAATAGAAGGTGACAAAACCAAAATTTATAATATAATATTTAGAAAAGTGACATATCTGTATTCCTAAATAATATATAGTTCATAATAATTACGATTATTCATTTTAAGTACATCTTTATTGTAAAGGTGAGTATTTGTGTGTGTATATGCGTGTTGGGGCTTTATAAGCTAGAAAGTTTGATCTAGAGTAATCAAACGTCTATACAAAGTGGTGTACTTATATATAATCCGTAAGGTGAAAATATACGACTCAGGGTGATGATTTCGAAATTTTAATTATAATTTTAATTAACTAAAAATTAAGCGAGGTTTTAGCGTTTTTAAGCAATAACTTCAAAAATTATTAGAGAAAAAATGCTTTTATCATTTGAAAATTTTAAACATGTTTCAATGATAATTATTGTTTTTTCCAATAATTCTTTCAAAATTTAATGAAATTTCAAAAAATAATAAAACGTGCAAAATTCTGATAATAAACTTCCGTCCCTGATAAAAATCACAATAGACAAAGCAAATTTCAGAAAAGCAATCAGTTAGAATGACTTAATTCTCAAAAGATCTGTAAAAATCTGTAGAAGATTTAAATTTATACATAAAATTCATCCTTAGCATGAAAAAAAAGAAAAACCATTGTTGGTTCATTACATTGGTTTCTTATATTGGTTCTTACATTGGTTTAGGTTAGAAATTAGGTTACAAAGACAAAATATAATGTAGTGTATCTATTTTTAAGGAATTTTAGAAGAATTGACAAAAGAAAGGAAATTTATTTTATAAAATGAACAAATTGGTATAAAGGGCCTAAACTAGTATAAGTTATACATCCATTAAGTTTTGAAGCTTAAGAAGGTTTTGCTGAACAGGCAATTAAGATAAAAGTTAGGTAAAATATTTAATTCGCAATTTGAACGACCATTAAATCCCGCCAAGTCACCTAACCGTTAAAAAGGCAACAATAAAAAGTGTTTTTTCCAGAAATTTTGTCTAGGAGATATAAATGTCTGAGACCAAATGATGATATTAAAATACACCGTTGAAGAACTGCTCAGTTCCTAAAAATTTTTCAATGGTGCTGATTCGTATTAACAAGAAAAATCTACCGATTTAATTTTGGTTTATACTAGCTTTAAAGCGAATTTTGAAAAACTAATTTGTAATTTTTAAATAAAAAATAAATTTTCTACATATCCATAAAAGTTATCCGAAAACCAGAAAATTGTCTTTTTTTTGCTTTTAAAATTAAATAATATAAGAGTTTTGAAAAAAAAAATAAGAAAATTGTCGAAACCTATTTAATCAATCATCGGAACGATATTAATTATAAACTCTCTACTCGGATAATAATGCAAGTTTACGTTACTTAATTTGCCAATGATATTAAAATCACGACAAAAAAAGGTCCAAATATAGATTATACATTGTGTGTGTGTGTGTGTGTGTGTGTGTGTGTGTGT
>JAOUZG010039500.1:1189101-1207878 GCA_026289955.1 Argiope argentata
GTTAATTATGGTTAGTTTTCTGCAACTGCCTGTGTAATTGAAATCCACCCGCATGAAATGCAGATATAAATTAGAATAATCATTTCAGATAAAATGATTTTAAAAAAATAATATCTGAGTTTAGTGCTTATCATTTTTTGTACATTGTGATTTTATTCCAGCTTACGTAAGAGTTAAAAAATACTAATATAATATTTTGCTTTTGTTGCTAACGAAGTATTTGCTTTACATATATTTTTCTAACGGTTTATTGTTGTAATTTGTTCGAAATATTTTAAGCCAAAGCTTTATTTCACAGTACAGTTGTAAAGAATCTATAATCACGTAATTTCTCTTCCAATTTAGATACTTTCCCCGGCAGATAAATAAAGGAATCTGAAGAAGCATACCTCCAATAATTTCAAGCTTTGAAAAATTTTGGTTAAAATGAAATCTTTAATTAAGCCGGAAACAAAATCTACTGAAAAACTTCCATTACGATATGTTTGATCAATATAATATGTCAAAAAAAGTTTCTTTGCAATAAAAAACTTCTTTTAAACCCAGTAGGAATGGCATCCCCCTGAATTTCGCTTTTGCTCCCCAACAAAAATAGTCTTCTCCTGACAAAGAGAAAAATTGTAAACCTCGAGCAAGGCCGCATAACCTTGAGAACATACATAAGTGTATCGCTGCGAAAAAAAATTCACTGACCAATTGAAATCAAGATTAGATTTTTTTAAAAAGCAGCAGAACTGAACAGATTTCGTCTATCTAATTCCTTGCATCAACAAAATATTTCGTTTACATGCATAAAAATTTTAAAGTCAATCTCTTTGATGATAATAAAATACAATAAAATATCACTTTGGGGATTTAGTTCAAATTTGATATAGTTCTACAATTAAGAACAATAAAACTGAGTACCACGTTTCATTAGTTTAGAAATTTCAGTCTCGTAGTTATCGTGTTCACGGATAGGCAAACACCCTGCACAGGGATTTTGTCCAAAATTTGATTTTTTAAAAAAAATTGTAAGAAGTCCCTTTTTTCCATTAAATTTCAACTAATAATATCTGAACTTTTGAATTATCACATTCACAGACAAGACTGCCGGCTTGCTGGCACAGAGGTAGCGCGTCTGCCTCGTGTTCAGGAGGTCCCGGGTTCGAGTCCTGGTTCGGGCATGGTTGTTATTCTGTGTGCTATCTGTGAGATGTGTGAATGTGCCCCCCTGTAAAAAGGGGTTGTGCAAGCGAATGAGATGAGTGTGTAGCAAAAGTCGTACTCTTGGCCCTAGTTGGCGCTACTTGAAACAAGAGACGCTTCATTCGGCTTAAATCTGCTGCTGGGTCCAGCAGCGAGCTTGTCCATAGGCAAGTGCCATTAGAAACAACAACAACAGACAAGACTAATCTTAAACATATGATTTTTATTTAAGAAAGATCTGAAACGCGAAAATTTAAAAAAACAGTACCGTTTTTTTTTGGGGGGGGGAGCACAATAACAGTACTTTCTGTTTGTCCAATTTCATAAGTGCGAAAGCAAAAGGATACTTCATTTATTGAAGAAAATTTGGTAATAAAACCATCTTGATAAGACTTTTAGGATACAATTATATATATATATATATATATATATATATATATGGATATTCTGTATTCTACGGAAACAACACAAAGCGAATGAGATGATTTTCCCTTGAGCATAGAAATTGGAATTTAACAAAGTAATAAAACGTTATCCTGATATGAAAATAAATAAACGTCAATTAAAATCCGCAATGTAACCGAAATCTTAAAATTCTACTCTGTAAGTTATTCAAAAGGAAACGATAGGAATGATGCTTGCGAAGGGTCGTCCATAAAATCTACCCGGTAGCAAAATTTTATTTTTTGGCACTAAATATGCGCATAAAAGATGAATCTCGACATCAAGCTCGAATACAAGGACAGAACATAGAGTAACCAATGGGATAGTTTTGCATCCGGCGGAAAAATCTGCGTCCTTCAACGAAAGCTCTAGTGGTGCCCTTTCCGGCGCCGTGTGCATGGATTGTCAAATCATAACACAAAAAGCAGAGGTTCGACTTCAACTGCATAGTTGTGGATAAAGTGAATGCGAAAGACTATGGACCAATCAGAGGTGGATTTAGACATTTTGCGAATTAAACAATGCACATTATGAAACCGCCATTTTTAATGAACTTGATAATTCAATAACGCTTTTATTAGCCTATTAATTCATTCAAAACGTTAATGACTCATTTTAGGTTATTTTCATTATCTCATATATGAAGTACACAAAAAATAAGACATTGTAATCGTTAAAAAAATTCGAACTCGAGATTTTAATGAATCATCATGTCTCAGGCCTCTCGGAGTTTGAAAAACTTATTTTAGAATGTGCTTATCCGTCTGTCGGTCGATCTAAACATGATAGCTCAAAAACGGTTTCAGCTAAGAAATATAGTCTCTTCTTGAAATATGTAGATATCTATTAAATTTTGAACGATATCTTTTCACAAAAAAATCTGCCTAGCTAGCTGTCCGAAACGAGTCAACTTAAAAGTTATAAAAAGCAGAGATTATGATAAATGAAATTCGTCCACCTTCAGCATTTAAAGTATAGGTTTTTCCCAAAATTTTGAACAGAATCATCAAGAAGTTTATTGTCTATGTGTACAGTACTCACGAAAAAACTCGCAGAAAGTATTTATACTTTTGTATACAAGTAAACACAAGACCTCAAAAACGCACCGTACGATCATATATCAAATGACATTTGGTATGCGATCTTGTAATCAGAATTGTAACTTTGCATCGAATTCCGGCTTCAATAAAACGAAGAATAGGGGGTGGGAGGGACATTTATACTTTTTTTCTTCGCTATATGACGAAGCACAAAATGCGGATCACTGAGAATAGAACTGGGAGTTTGTGCTCATAAAATTTGTTCAGTCTTGCCCAAGGTCCACAAATTTTATGAGGGAAGGAGGACGGAAGTAATAGTGTATTGGGGAAGGAAGTAATACAGAAGACCACTCCCGCAGGTTATTTTAGTACTTCGTGAAAATTTTGCTTGTTTCACAATTATTTATTATGATTAATAGCGTATATACAATATTTTTTAAGCAGAAGCAGGGTAATGATATATAATTGCAATAACTAAACGAACATAGTGAATTATAAAGAAAACTTGACCAATTATACTTGACAAAGAGGAAATATTATCTGAATATATTATAATTCATGAAAATAATGCTTAAAAATGCATTTATCAGGCAATAACTAATAACAGTTTTTTTTAAACCGAATCTATTGCCACCTCTTTCAACCCACCATGGTTCTAGACCGTTGCCAACGTCGGAAATCCGCCACTGGAACCATATTTCATTAGAAACGCTTTAAAGAAACACCACAACACCTCCAGCAGTATAAGCAATGCTGTCATTTTGAAGCATAGTGAATGGTGAGAAAGAAAAGCGAGTGACGTAAAAAATAATAGGAGAGAGAGAACTCGAAAAACATTTCTCGGTGAAGGAGAAACCGAGAGAGGGAGAAAGCAGGAAGTGGTGCAAAGAACTGCGGAGGAGGGAGAGCGAAGGGTTTTCGAAGAATAACATCTTCATTAACTGTGAAAAGAACGCCCCGCAATTATTTCTCTCTGGCGCGTGACACACGACAAACGATTCTTTTCTCCCCCCCCCTTTCATACAGTATCTTTAGGGAAGGGTCCATTCTCTTTCTCGCTTTTGTCTCTTTTCTTTTCTTCTCTCTGCCCTGAAGGAACACAAAATTTCATATCGATCCATTCACGGCCGTGAAATAAAAAATTACCAAAGATAAAACACCAAACATGATGCAATATAAGTAACAAATGAGGAATAAAAAAGTAACAGATAAAGCAACAAACAACAAGTAATATAAAAAAACAAAACAATTTTTTAAAATCGATTCTTATTTTGGATATTAGAAAAAATTCAGGAAGTTAGGAAAAATTTAATTTTAGTTACTTTATTAATAATTACAATTGTTACCTTATTAAATTAAATAATTACAATTGTTATCGTGTTCTGCTTTATAAAGGAAGGGGTGCAGAAGCTCCCGAGGATAACTTGAGCACCCAAATAACAACCACCTTTGACTAAGTACACCCAATAGTATGACTCTCGACATAGTGAACTTTGTGACCGGGTTCGAACTCGCAGCAGAAGGGATGCGAATCCAACGACCTACCAACTAGGATATCCCGGCCTAACAATTACTATAAGAACTACTATAAAGGCGAGAAAATTAGTTTTTAATTAATTAATTAAAAATTAATGAATTAATATTTGAAAAAACTGTATTAACATCAAATGTCATCTACCACAATTTTACTTGAATTAAATTTACTTGAACTTAACTGGATGAATAAAAAGTATTTTATTAACAATTGAAAATTCGAACAAAATATATACATATAAAGGGAGGGTGTGAGCTAATAGAAGGAAATGAAAAAAAAAATGATATCAAATTTTTAAAATATATCTTTTAGAAGAAAAATTTAAAAAATAGTTAATTATTCATTAGTAGCTGCGGTATGCATTTAGGTACTCTAATGCGGTTAGGTTAGTGATACTACCGTCCCGTTTATAAGCAACTCTAGGGCTATTTTGGGACGAATCTCATAATTTCGAACCATGATCAGATGATGAGGACGGCATCTGAGTTGTCTACCTTCCTCTCCACGCCAGTAAGAAGAACGTTTGCCCCGGACAGATTTCACGAAAACAAGACCCGCTTACACGTCGTTTTTTTTGGTGGAATTGGATTTCGTAACTGAAAGCCTTCGGTTCCAAAGCCAAGACTTAACCACCAGATCACCACGGCCCTGGATGCTTTAATGAGTATTAGTGTTTTTGGCATCCACTTTTATTCAATATGGAGTGCACAACTATTTACAAGGGAATTAGATGAATCACATGAGCAACCCATTTGAGAACAACATTAATGATATTTTGAGTCGGAGCTCGTAATTTTGTGGATGACACTTAATTTGGCACCCCCTTCTCAAACTTTTACACAATGCCAACGAGCAAACGGTTGGATTGCGACAGGAGGATTAATGTGGACCAAGCGAATGGTCCTCATAACATAATGAGTCTAAATGGAAACTAACACATAATGAGTCTTTAATGGAACGTGGTTTTGAACCTGAAACTTTTCGATTCAAAAACCGAAATTTAACTCTTAGACCACCAAGGTTAAAATCTTTACCTAGAAGAGAGTAGAACTGGTAATCAAATTACTAGAGACTGTGAAAACCGATAATTTAAAACAAGTTTTAAGGAACTGAGACATTTAAGAATAAGAATGCGCCAAAATAAGTATATATGGAATCAAGCAATAAGATTCAAAATACAGCTCAAAAAATGCAAAACAAACGAACTAAGATATGTTTGAAAATAAGACAATAAAAAGGAGGTTTTTCTTTTTCTTTTTTTTATAATTAATTTTACTTTGAACTGTAATCAGTTCAGATGAAATTTGGAGGAATGGCAAGATTAACATGCTAAATGTATTTGTCCAAAATCCAAAAATTTTGTATCAGTATGGAAAAATTAAATAACAGCTGAAATGAAATATGGAGCTTTTAATTCGCATACAAAATATACGAGTAGCAAGAATTCGCGGAATTTACCGTTTCAGAACAAAATGAGGAATGTGAAACAACATGAATGAATCATTGATAGAAGAAGAAAAAATCCAACATCCATCTTCACTAAGCAATGGAATAGCAAAAGTAATCGAGCCTGGACCATAGTATTGATTTTTTCGCCCTTTCATAATATTTCATTTTAAAAGGCGATGGATAGAAAGAAACATACTAATGTTTTGTATTCGTCGTACTCCTTAAGACAGGAGTTGAGGCATCTATATCTTCTTTTAATATTTAATTTTTTTTTATTTTAACTGAAATTTTTTTACTAATGTGACATTTCTTTTGTTAATGACTATCATCGTCAGATTACTTTTCACGACCACTGATTTTTCTAACTGAAGTTATGGAGTAAATTTAAAATCATGTTGAAATCATCAGCTGGCTATCTTTCGATGAGTTGTGAAGTTGACTCTTTTTATTTGTCTTGAACGAGATTGAGAAAATGATGATCCCAAAATGAATAATAAAAGATTAAAATGAAATCTGCTATGCATATTTCAATGTATCATGTCAGAACATCATTTCTTGAACGGTCAAGGTTTCATTGAATGAGTCACTTTAGAACTGCAAACGAACCAAAAAACGCTGTGTTGCATTTATTGTGTAAAAAATATCCCATTTTCTGTTTATTTCATTTCATATAATCACGTACTCAAAATGACAGTTTTCTAGGTTTTATTTGCTGTAGTAATTAACTTATTTCTTTTAAATCAGAGCTTTTGTGAATGCAACGGCAACGCGTTATTAAAAGCCGATTGTTTGAGAGGCTCGTGCAGATAATAAAATTTTTATTTTTCGCCTACGGATTTTCGTTGACGCCAAAAAACCCATCCCCAAAACAACGTCATGTTCTGACATGATAAAATGATCCCAAAATTAAAATGACGAAATATAATCAATGTGTATCACGCAACGGCATGAATCGTCATCATTTCTTGCCTTCTTCCGACAGAATATCTTCATTATTATTTTACAAACTTGTTTGTTTACATCCGCTGGTACCGATTGTTCTGTCGAAACCTGACAATTTAGCCGTAGCCGTCGAAGTCCAGCCGACCGTACTTCAGGCTCATTAAAATATTGTTATCAACCAAGGGATGCTATCGACATCAGAAAAACTTATCAAGCATATGTGACATTAAAAGAGATAACGAACCTTCGATGAAGAAAAGAAGTTACCAACCCCCAGTTGTATCGAGCGGAAAAAGAGCAGTTCTTCATGTAACACTTTGTCGAACACTCATGTCCGCTCCAATCGTCGTCAGTCGGACGGAGCACTCCTCTTCCCACAAATTCAATAAAGAAGTTGTGAAGAGCACTACCAATTCCTCGCCAGTCACATAAGTGTGCTTTTTGAGAATCAGTTTCTTTTTAAAAAATAATAATAATAAAAAAACTATGTAACAGAAGTAAGTGGTAAGAGAATAGCAACTAAAACACTTCAAGATCTACCCAGTGTCGTAAGCTGTTGTTATTGATAAGAAATCGGATGAAAAAAAGCCCTCAATAGTTCAATGACCTTTTCGGAAAAAATGAAACTTCTAAAGTGTATGTTCGTGCGTATCTGCATCCGCACTCGTTTCGAATTAACAAAAATACTTATAATTCGAACAAATAACTCACGTTACGTGAAAAGAAAGTAAAAGACATTTCAAAACTTGTTTGATAAAAATCAACTCCCCCCCTTATATTATATTGTTATCGAAAATCGTTTGGTAAGTACGCTGGAAATTTAGTTAAACAGACTGGATAGTAGAAAATGAAGCGTTATTCTACGAAAAATAAAAGTACAAAAAACAAAACAAAATTGTAAATAAAGAACAGCATTTGAAAAAAAATTAATTTCTTCACATACAAATAATATTTATAAAAAATAAACTTCTTAATACAAGCACGTAACAAATAGTTAATAAAATAACAGCACAATCAACAGTGCTCGGCATCACTAGCTTGCAATATGATAAACACTTCAAAGAGAGAATCAAATGAATAGTTTCACCCTCCTGAGTTATATAGATTTTTCGCACGAGACGGCATTACATGTAATCTTTCAGAATAATCTCTAGATCTCGGTTCTTACTAGAAACAGGATTATAATTGATGCACTTTTTTAAAAAATTCATTTTTGTAGTTAACTAGCCGCCAAAGTCGGGGATCTTTGACCTAGCATCCATTTAGACCCCGTTTTAACACCCGTAACTCCAAATTCCTTACCATAACTTAGAAGGAATACGCTGTATAACACGTCTGTAACTATGAGTACACGTCTGTAACATTGAGGTATATACACTGAAGTGACAAAAGTCATGGGATAGCAATATGCAAATATACAGATGGCAGTAGTATCGCAGCGAAAAAGTATAAATGCGCAGTTCGTTTTCCAGAGCTTTCATTTGTGTTCAAGTTATTCATGTGAACAAGTTTTTCGTGATTTATGGCGGCACGACGATAATGAGCAGACTTTGAACGTGGAATGTTAGTTGGAGCTAGACGCATGGGTCATTCCATTGCGGATATCGTTAGTGAATTCAACATTCCGAGATCCACAGTATCAAGAGTGTGCCGAGAGTATGAAATTTCAGGCATCACATCCCATCATGGACAACGCAGTGGGCGACCACCTGCACTTAACGACCGAGACCGCCGACGTCTGTGTAGAATGGTAAATGTTAATAGACACGCAACACTCCGTCAAATAACTGCAGGAATCAATGTGGGACGTACGAGGGACGTGACCGATAGGACTGTGCGGCGAAATTTGTCTTCCTTGGGCTATGACAGCAGAAGACCGACTCGAGTGCCTTTACTGACAGCACGACATCGCCTGCAGCGACTCTCCTGGGCTCGTGAACATATCGACTGGTCCTTAGACCAGTGGAAAACCGTGGCGTGGTCAGATGAGTCACGATTTCAGTTGTTACGAGCTGATGGTAGAGTTCCAGTGTGACCCCACGAAGCCATGGACCCAAACTGTCAGCAAGGCACTGTTCAAGCTGGCGGTGGCTGCATAATGGTGTGGGCTATTTTTACATGGCATGGACTCGGTCCTCTGGTGCAACTGAACCGATAATTGACTGGAAGTGGTTATGTTCAGCTGCTTGCAGATCACTTGCAGCCATTCATGGGCTTCGTACCCACACAACGATGGGATTTTTATGGATGACAATGCGCCATGTCACCGGGCTAGAACTGTTCGCGATTAGTTTGAAGAACATTCCGGATAATTTCAGCGCATGATCTGGCCACCAAGATCGCCCGATATGAAACCCATCGAACATTTATGGGACTTCATCGAAAGGTCCGTTCGTGCCTAAACTCCTGCACCATCCACACTTTCACAATTATGGACGTCTATACAGACAGCATGGCTCAATATTCCTGCAGAGGACTTCCAACGACTTGTGGCCGCCATGACACGTCGAGTTGTTGCACTTCGCAGGGCAAAAGGAGGACCGACACGATATTAACAGTCATCCCATGACTTTTGTCACTTCAGTGTATAAGAGAAAAGAGTACAACCAACTAAAAACTCACAGTTAATTCGCTATTTACAAGAACTTAATAAAGATGGCACAAATTAAATATTTCGCAAAGCAAAACAGATTTATATCTAAAGCAACTACAAGTCTTCACCTCCTTCCCCTTTAATTAAAATAACAAATATGCTTTGTGGCTTATTCTTCGTTAGTTTTGAATACTGAATATACTGAATCAATACTGAAAAATACTTTGACAACAAATTAGAATAAAAAATATCTGTGCATTCATGAATTGCTAAAGATAACATGGAAAAGGAGGATAAAAAGGAAAAACTGAATTATTTTTTAATGCAATCTTGTTAGAGCGTAGGAAATGTTCACTTGAGAAATTTCAGCGAAAATGTTTTCAATTAATAGATCAATTTCAATTTTATGTACATTTTTTCTATCTCAAATGTAAGAAAGACTTTTTTTTCTCTTTTAGTAACTAAATTTTTTTGTTTAATCAGTTTACTATGATTTAACCAATTTGTCTTTTTTTAAGTCACTTTTCATGAGCTATCATTATTTAAAATTACTTATCCTCTTATTTAAATCAAATCTCCCTTTTCAGTCGAGCCGCCGTTGTTTGTTGGTAAGGTCTCGGCCTCGGAACCGGAGAGTTCCAGGTTCGTGACCCAATCCCACCGAGGAGTCATGGCGTAAGCGGATCTGGTACACGTTAAAACCTTCCGGCCCCAAACATCCTCCTGCTGGTATGGCGTGATGTGGATAGGGGGTGCCAACTCAGGTGTCGTCCTCGATATCTAACCGCGGTTCAAAATTACGTAGTCGGTCCCAAAATAGCCCTAGTTTTGCTTTAAAACGTGGTTGTTAATATATATAAATCCCCTTTTCAGTCAAGCTACTTGTCCATGAAGCTGTAAAAAACAATCCTTGCTCCCTAAAACTCAGATTTCTTATCAATCTCATGGCAAAGATACAAAACCCAGTTTGATTGGAGAATGATTCACTTTCCTCATATCTTAAAAAATTTCAATATCAATTCCGTAGAAACGTCAAATATTATAACATCGGAGGCTTGCATCTTCTTTTACTATGTTCTTCCCTCAGAAGAAACCAACATCACACCAAGAAACAATCTGTTCTAGAAAAAAGTTCGAATAAAATAACCAGAGCAAAGAAAGAGCAGGCAACTTATAATTTTTTTTTTAGTAAGGAATAGAAATCTTCGCCATGGTGACTTGACTTCTCATAATAAAAAATATATATAATCAGACAATTCGATCGGTCATATACCCAAGAAAGATTTCCAGAGCACAAGCCTCATGTCAAATGCCAACTGTATCAACCCATTAAATCATTGCTGGAATACAATACATATAAATATTAGAAGAAAAAAAATACTGAACTTTGAATTTGAAAATGTTCAATTGATATCGAAATTTCAATTGGATGATCCATACAAGCTTTATTATTATTTTCGTCTATTAAATCAACGTCCAACACCTAATGTATATTTAGTATCAATTGATTCATTTATTTGTATTTTAGCACAGTAACTATATATTAGTATTTTTTATGTTCCATATTTTTCATTACTATATTTGAATTTTATATATTTACATTTCTGTATCCCACTATCGTCCATCCAAATTGAATAGGTTCTTCCAAATCTGATTCCAGGGGATTTATAAGAGTTTAAAGAGAAGTCAATTAGTCAGTAAGCATAATCAAAACGAATTCAATGAGAAAATCTACTACTCAGAATCTTAGTGCTGCTGACAAATAAAGCAGAATTTCACCTCAAATAGCAAATTAAATATTCGTAATTACTGTTATTTTTATCACAATAAAACTATTATCCATTTAACAATATAAAATAAAATTCAAAAAATAATGAATATTCAAATGATTTTTTTTAATATAATGAACTCTTCCAAGTCTAAAAATAAATACAGAATGAGTGTATAAAAAATCATTTTTAGATTTTAATCAATATATATTTAAAACTTCAAGACCATAAGCAATAAGTTAAATTCTAAGTGAAGTGATATATCCACTTAAACTTAAGTTGTGTATTTGCAAAATCCTGTAAATGTTTTATGACAGCAATTATTCGTATTTATTCGTGTTCCGTGTTTTTTTTGTCTTTTGACGGAATACAGATTTGAAGGCGAAGGTTGTATTTTGTGAACAGTCGAGTTTTGTTATCGAATTCGGTTAAAATCTGATAAAACTGTGAATTGTATTTATATCTCAAAACTTTTAACTTTCCGTTTATCACTTTGTCAAAGATACAGTTACAGTAAAACATCTGGGATAAAAATCCTCTTCAAAATATTTTATGATACGCATATAAATTAAGATAGAACATGTTTTCATCATACAATTTATAATTACTGATCTTTTTGGTTAATTAAAACTGCGTCGACTTCAGCTTCGATGAACACCTGCGCTAAATATTCGACGAAGACCTTTCATCACCTCTCAGGGCGCAGTGGAAAAGCGGGAGGTCGGTCGTCTTGTAACAGTGAGGATATTAAAGATCCTCCAAAAAAGTGAACATACTTCACGAAGAAGAAACAAAAACAGCATTTTTCCCCCACCCGCTGAGAGGAACGAACAGCTGCTTCATTCTCGTCTTCGTTCAGGAACTACGCACACCACGTGTTGGGTTTCGCTGTCAGTTTCCTCCGACGATGCAAGACACGGCCGAGGGTTGCCCTTACCTATAAGTGCAGCAAAGGCCCTAAATGACAGCGGCCCCCCACTGGGATCGACTCCACCCCTCTCATAATCGGCTTTGACTTATAAAAACAGCAATGTGCTCTCCAAGTCTTAAAACAACATTGGCATCCCCGGATAGAAAGCATAGCATTAATCTCCCACTTCCTTTCAGTAAATTTAAAATGAAAGTGAGGGGAGGGGGATCAACCTCTATCGGTCAATTATAGGGATTAAAAAAGACAGAATTTCCTTTTTATTTTTAATTCTGGCAATATATTGAAAAGATAGTGTGTATTCAAAATAGTTGAAATAATATTTAATTAATAAACACATGGCGACTCAAAAATGATAAAGAACTTATGCTCTATTTATAAAGCTTTTTCTTAAAGAATGCCCAGCAATTTGATATTAGTTAAATCATTTCTTGGGAGCGCATTTATATTAAGATGCCTCTCGTGTAACATACGACTTTACATTAATTGCCCTTTAAAGGTTTTTGTTTTATATTTTTGTTATAATTTCAACAATTTTTTTTTTTTTTTTGATTTCAAATTTTATGTTTGTCAGCCCTATTTATAGTTCAAGAAATATTGAGTAGTTTATTAATTATTATTGTATTCGCAAAAAAAGTGATTTCAATAAAAGGAATAAAGTTCCTTCAGTTTTGTACTTTGCATTTAAAGAGCCATGGATGATTAAAATTGATTTGGCAGACGAAAACACAAGAGAGATGAAAAAGCACATATAGAGAAGTTCAGTTATTTGCAAATCTATCAATTTATAACTTACAAATCAAAATGGCATCCGATAAACCTTTGGCAAATCCATTAATTAGTTAACTAAGAAGTATTGCTTAGATGACTTTTTTTTCCAAAATAAAACCAAACTATTCGAACAAAGCAATAATATTTTAAACAATGGCAAAACATATACTTCAACTACTGATACAAAATTGCAACAAAGAAAAATCGTCATCCCAACTGCTAGAACGATACTTGTTTCGATGATTTGTTCAAACGAATATGTAACATCCTGCTATTAAAAATGTTAAAGCCTATTTCACATGTCAAATTTTTGAAACATTTTAAGAATGAGTTTTATTTTTAAAACTAATCAGAAGCTTTTGCTACAGTGTATTTCAATATGTAATTATTACAAAGTATCTTAAGCCCATCTTTATTATTTAACGTTAATTTTCTTTCATATTTGTGTTTTAGTTTTAAATCAAAACAAACATTTAGCTTTTAATTAATTAGTTAATAAAAAAACTTTAAGGTAATCCTTCTCTATAGGATATTAATTGATCAATTAATGAAAAGTAATTAATAAGTTAATAAAAAAAATTACGTGATCCTCTCCATAACAGATCAAGAAAGTGCAAAATTTTCCACAGCAGTCAATCCTTACTTTATAGAAATTCGTAAGTAGATATTCAAATTCAAAAAGCAAGCGCTTGTGTTCTAGACTTTTTTTAATATCGTATGAAATATCGTAGCCTCTGAAAGAATAAAGAAAAATAACTGCAAAACCTACGTAACCGTAAAAAATGCTCTTTTTTTTCCACAGGAACCCAAAAAAGCAAAGGTTACGTCTTTGGGTCATGAGTAATCCGGCGATGCAGGCTACCATCTGTCAGAGGAAGGAGTGCTGCCTTCAGCTTGTTTCAGAGATGAGGGTAACAAGGGTAATGCAAATAAAAAAGGGTCTCTCAAAACCCAAGCACGAGGCTCGAGTTGAATGGGTGGCGTGCAAATCTGAAATGTGCCACGTGCTATTCGGAACACACCAAACGTCCCTCCTCCTTTCCGCTCGACTGAATTATCGAACGGCTGCCACGTAACAATTATGACGGCAATTGCTTTTTATCAGTTGTCCACTTGGAAATTGGGTTCACCCCCTTGAACAGAATAAGTGACCTTGTGTCGAGATGCAGCACTGCAAAAATAGAAAACTTTAAAAAATTCTTCAGATTGCAGCAACAGCTGCTTGAACACCCCCCGACAGCAATGTACATTTTGGCACGCCCACCAAATATGCTTCCATATTTTATTAAGCTATTAGATAGATGAAATATTTTTCTAGACAATTAGATTTGCATTAATCCGTTTCCAAAATAGAAGAGTTAACCAAATTAAATAATAGCTAAGCAGGAGGGATAAAAAAATCACCAGGTTTCATAAAGTTTTAAAAAACTTTCCATGCCCTTTTTAAAAAAAGCCTGAAACCTTTGGCCACTGAAAGCCTTTAAAAAACCTGCAAGCTGAAATAAATTATGGTTTCTATTAACAAGACTTTTGAACATTGCATTGAAGAATTGTTATTGTGCTTTCACTGAAAAGAGAGAGAATCCACAGAGAAACAGTTGTACAGGAACTCTTGGCATTTGTTATAAATCCTGCATTCGATTGATTAGATTAATATTTCACTTTGAAAGAGAAGATTGCATTAAATAGGGTGTAAGTTAAAAAGAAGATTACGAATCCCAACTAAAAGAAAATTAGACATGGACTCGCACTTTGAATAACAGAACAACTGCTACGCATACATAAAAATTGCTAATTAATGATAAGGCTTGCTACATGATATGCTTCCATATCAATTTAGAGTAAAAAATTTAATTTTTAACGAAGATGATGGGAATAGCCAAGAAAAATTAATGTCGATTATGGAATATTTGCCGCTAAAACATCATCAAAGGGATAATTATCGCTCTGATGTCAGAAACCACAATTTAAAAAATTAATTTCGGCTCAGTTCTAGCAATTAAATGTTTATATAATGGTTGAAATTGCATAAGAATTAACTGGTAGCATAGTATATGGTTTTGGATTGATATTTACTGCTATCAGACTTTAAGTTCAGAGCTGTGTATAAATTTGTTCAATCTGGTGTTCATTTAAAGTGTCTTACTGATAGATGAAAACGCCAAAAATAATAAAAGGTATAACTCGAGAAACCAAATCTACGAAAAACATTTAGTTATCATCATGTACGAATAAAAATAACTAAAATGTCGTGGATTTGCATATAATGCACCGCTGATTCTTCAACGTAAATGAAGTTCTTAGTGACTTCGCAAATGTTGCCAACAAAACCCTGGAAGACGAAAGAAATATTCTTCCGAAAATTCCGAAACTTCTTGGAATTTTCCAAGAAGTTTCGGTTTTTTCCTCACTCTTTTTTACCGAAAACTTAACTGGACATATAACAAACTATTTTTCTGAGAATCGACTGCTATTGCAATTTTATACAAATATAAACTACTTTCTTGCCCAACAAATATATATAACAGCTAGAGTAGTCTATCCAAATCTATCTTGTATACTCAGTACCAAACTTGTCATGTAAGAGAACACCTTATTGTCGAACAATAGAAACGAAATACTTAGCTTTGGGGAGAATTCAATACTTTTACTGAATATGTCATGTCATCCTTTGCGAGTTTTCTGCCGATTAATCCCTAGCATGCCGTTAATAGCACCCGAAAATCGATTTAGTATTTTATACACGTTTTTCTCAACCGAATGAAGCAAAAATTTGAAAACAAAACAAAACTTGTAGTCACAAAATCCACACCTAATTTGATACATTCAATTTACTGCGTCTAATAATTATCACTTTTATATGTTTCTGAAAGTACAGACCGACAGACGGTCAACCCCTCGCTGGATTTAGCAAATTTGGCAGATGTCTACAATATAGATGATAAATCTGAGCACCAATTTCAGCTATCTAGCTCTCACCATTTTGCAGTTATCGTATTAACTTATATTCAAATAGCCGGGCTTCATTTATGCGAATTTTTTTTCAAAATTTGATAGAAATCTACAAATTTGATGTAAAGCCCGTACATCGAATTTGGTAAGCGTTTTTCAGTTGTCTTTGTCGCATGTAGACAAGTTCTTTCCGATATCAAGGAGGTATAAAACGGAAATTCATTAAAACTCGAATTCGAATATTTTGACGACGACTACATTTTCTCTAAACAACGTATAGACATATATAAGTAATGATGAAACTACGCATTAAGCATATAATAGAAAACGTATCTAGCTAAATTATCATGTCTACATTTAACTAGGTAATCATGTATTTCTCTCATGTCAGATGCACTTCAATGCTTAAATGAAAGCTTATCAAGCATGAAAAAAATTGTTTAGCTATAACATTAGAAAGAAATAGACGATTTTTTCCATTCATTTCCTATTCTTGCTTACTGGGCAAGAAAACAACTAATCAAAACAGTAACTACTTAGTTTTGATGAACAAAGAGGCGGCCTTCAGTAAAGAATTGCAAAGTGATACGCCCTTCACCTTCACCTGTCTTCAGCAGACACTCACTCAAAAAAGTTCGCACGGCTCAACTCCCACTGGATATTTTCGTGTCCTCATTTCGCGTCTTTCTATGCCAGTCACGGCGAATTGGAATTTCCGTTATGCCTTTAATGAATACTATTCTGACCAGAGAAAAAATTATCATTAAAGGCAATCAAAAACAAGCAATTTCTCAAATGAATCAGAAGAGTGTCTAGAATGAAGAACACGTTCAGCAGTTCTAATTCATTCTCTCTGGAAAAATGCAGGATCATATCAAATATCGATAAGATTGTACGATGACAATAAGGTTCAAAAGGTAATTGTGTCAGCATGCATAACGTCGATTTATCGGTAGCCTTATCTGGATCTTATCAGATAATAAAGAAATCGCAGCGAGATTCTCAAGGTTGAAGTGCGACTAGTTCGAAACCAAGCGTTCAAATATTATTATTGCAGCAAATGGGTATGATTATATGACAAGACTCTAAACAGGTTTTAATACAACTGTCAAACAAGCGCTAACATCTTAAAATCCAATAGATATCTTTTTATAAAAATGTTAACAATTTAATGAAAAAGTGTATCTAAAATTCTGAACACTATGAACTATTAAAATTAATAATTCATCCTAATATTTCATTAAGTATGGAATTCCAATTTTTTCTATGTACAGAAAAAAATCAACCGTTACAAACTACAAAATAAATCAGTACTGACGATATGAACCAACGGCCATTCTATATTCCTAATCCAACAATTATTTCTTAAAGTACACAACAGATAAGCTATATATCAATGAAGAAATCAGCTATCTTTTCAAAGAAAAATACTACACTAAAGAGCCAGAAAAACTGGTATAAAAGGTCGTATGCAAATAATGGAGGTGTTCGACCAATCAGAGTAACGCAATGCGGTCGACTGTGCATATATAAGACAACAGCTGTCTGAGGAGGCTATTACATCGATTCTCGCTGTTATAATAGCAAGTTATAAAGATGTACGCGATTTTTAACGGTGACTAATCGAACGAGAGAAGAAGCACAGCATTTCCGAAGTAAAGATGAAATTTGGATTTTCGTGCCCAACCATTTCTAGGGTGTACCGCGAATACCAGGTTTCCAGTAAAACTTCAAATCTCGTGAGACTTGAAAAAGGCTTTGATAGAACGGGATCATCGACGCCTGAAAAGAATCGCTGCATAAGATAGATATTCAACACTTCCTCAAATTGCTGCGAATTTGAATTCAGGTCCATTAACAAGTGTCAGTGTACACACTATATAACGTAAACTAATTGATATGGTCTTTCGTATATGCAAACCATCTCGTGTACTATTGTTGACTCAGTGACACACAGCTCTGCACCTTACCTGGGGTCGCCATCGGACTCTTAATAATTGGAAAAACGTTATTTGGTATAAGGAGTCAAGTTTCCTAGTGTATCGGGTAGGTAGGCTGCGTACAGGCGCGGAGGAAACTCCATGAATTGACGGATTTCTCGTGCCTACAAAGAACTGTTCGAACTGGTGGAGGCTCTGTGAGAGTAAAGGGCATGTGACATTGGCATGAAATGGGATCGTTGATGTGTGTAGACTCTACCATGACAAGTAAAGGTGTACTTTAACATGCTTTCTGACTGTCTGCGTGTATTCCTGTTTTGTATGCATTTTGACGGACATGAACAATTCAACAAAATAATGATCCACCCCGCATGTCTACAGCAGCTGCCGCGTAACATGAACATTACCAGCCATATCTGGAATGTTTTGCTATGTGCTGGCCTTAAGAGATCACCATCACCTCGCACTCCCACGGCTTTGTGGACTGTCCTATAAGAATCATGGTGTGAACTGTCTATATAAATTCGGAACAAATTAGTTGAATCCATGACACGCCGTGCTGCGGCACTTCTGTGTGCTCGTGGAGGCTCAACACAATATTAAATAGGTGCACCAGTTTCTCTCTCTCTCTCTCTCTTTAGTGTAATAAATAAAAATAAATGGGACATACTTTTTAATTTTCTCATAAATATAGAGAAACAATCGTACTAAAAAAATTCGAGTTTCAGATTTTGATGAATCTCCGAATTTCAGACTTCCCAGGATTCGGGAAACATAACATTTATGAAACATTACATCTTATGCCTATGTGTTTGCCGATAATAAAAAATTGCCTTCAGCTAGACGACTGAAATTGGACATATACAGGCTTTAGGCTGAATTTGTAGATTTTAATCAAGTTTTGAATAAAACTCATTTAGAGGAAGTATGTCTGCTTACTCGAGTAAAAATGAACTGGGTGACTACAAAGCGTGACGGAGAGAAATAGATAATATTTGGCACATAAGTGTAACACCTAAAATTTAATTCTTACCAAATTCAAATCCGTCAAAGAGTTAACCGGCTGTAGACCTGAACTTTAGTGCATACATGTAAAAGAAATAATTAATAAAAGCAACGACTTGCATTTAAGAAATTCGGTATGTGATCTTGTATCAATAACTGTAGTTCTGTGTCAAATTTTGGTTTCAATCAGACAAAAAAAGTACACTATATATATATATATAT
>JAOUZG010039500.1:1207978-1219068 GCA_026289955.1 Argiope argentata
ATAATCGCTTTACGAAATCATTAAAAAACTGTATATACTCCAACATTCCATATTTCGTCACTACTTTTCACCATTCCCGAGTAAGGTATTCGTGGCCTTCCTCAAAGTCTGCAGTTTCATGCAATGACTAATAAATATGAAACAGCGGGATTCTTTCTTACAGACTTTCCGAACGATGAAGCCGTGGTAACCACTAATGTTCAGAATTTTATTTTCAAAAATGACTGTGACGTCTCTTAAGAACAATTAACAGTCAATCTCCTTTTAGTGCAATATGATTTAATTGCTAATTAATTGCACACATCAGAGGTACGCATATATAAAAATATAAAGTTATTTCAACATTAAATGGGCCATTTGTTATCAGTTTTCGGAGGCTTACCACATAACACCAATCATCCACACGTCATTCCATCATTGCCTCTCTCTCTCTCTTTCTCTCTCTAACTTAGAGGGCGTTAGTCAGTATATGACTCTTGCGCATTATAAAGAAAATCAGTACTTGTATATTAACTGTAGACAAGATCGATCCTGGACGCGAAACTTGAGTTTTTACTGTATCTAAATTTCACAATTAACCGCTGACGTAGTTAATACACAACTACCAGAAAACATAACATGCATTTTGGACGACTTTTTCAACTTAGTCAATTGAATAAAAAGTTTAACAAGAGCATCATAGTCACAAGACCACAACAATTTGTTGTGTTATCGCGTTTATATGCAGACTGGTAGACAGTCCATAAAATAAATTTGGTTCTAAGTTTGGAACGGTTCTACAAGCTCGATCTATGCACCAAATTTTATTAATCTATTTCTTTACATTTCGTATTTCATCACTTTCATTTGTACTCAGACAACCGGGCTGACAAACTTTCATTGAATAGATTTCTTTCAAAATTTGATAGAAATCAACAAATTTGGTTTTAAAATATATGACAAATTTTATTCATCAAGATCAAATCATTTTTTAGCTATTTTTTTCATATACAGAAACGCAAAAATTTAAAAACGTGTTGTTTTACATTCAAAGAGGTGAAAAACATGGAAATCGTGATAATTGAATTCAAATTTTTCAAATTCAAATTTTTTGACGATTATAAAACTTTCACTTTGTATATTTCGTGAGCCATAAAGTAAAAAGATTAGATAAGGATTTAAATAATGGCCGGCAATAAATCTAAATTCGAATTATGGTTTGTTTTGTGAAGAGATAAACAATGTCACACTAAAACATTTAATAACGCCACCAATCCCATTTAAAATTTTAGCAAATGTTTAGATGTTTCAAATGATTTAACAATTCTCGTAAAATGATTGAGGAAGTCCAATCTCAAGTAAAAGCAGCTGCGTCTTCACAAACATTAAATAACGCCTCAATTCAAGCACGACAGAATTGGTTTAAAATGATTCAACAGAAAAATAATAAATAATGCTATACAGGGAAAAGTAGAGAAAGTTCATTTCTTTTCTTCACATATAACCTTTTATTTATTTTCACATTGCCAATATTTTGTTTTATTTTTAACAACTAAGAACAAAGTTTCGAGAAAATATAGTAAAAATATCTTTAGTTCGTCGTTTAATCAGTCTACAAAACGATGCATTACCAAGAGACGCATCTTATCAAAACTTGGTCCAAAACTCGATACATTCATTTGGAAAGAACTTATTCTTATGAACAAATCTATTTTATGACAATAGTTTATAATAATTTTAAAATACCACAATTCTTAAAAAGTACTATGCCTTAAAAGTAAAATTTAAAATATTAAAGAAACGAAACTGAAAAACTATTATTAAAAGAATTATGTATATAAGAACTAATGATTAGTCAGAAATCAAATTAAATGATAACTACTGCACTTTTATAAACTATTATTTTTTTAAATACCCACATAAAATTTCTTTCTTTAAAAAAAATAGGTATATTAAGACTCTAGGTAGAGCTCATCGTGAAGGCTCTCTTTTGATAATTGATCAATTCAGTTACATATATTTAAAAATTTCAATTAAAACAAATCATTAACAGATTAATGAGCTTATTTAATTTTAATACCTTTGTGAAAAAATATTTTTCATATATCAAATAAAAAAACAATATTGAAAAATTATCCATCATTAATAGTAAATCATTCTTTTTTTATTTGACTATTATGATAGTGATATATGAATAATAAATTCAAACAAAAGTTAGGAATTACTTTTTTTTACCTGCGAGATGAAATACAGTTAAATAATTAGCATTTTATCGCATTATAAATGTCAACTTCAATTTATTTAATAAAGAATTCAATAATTCAATGTGTACACAATGTGTTTCATGACCTAATATTTTATAATTTACAGAATTTGTATATTTTATTAATTTTTTTGGCAACCAAGCAATTAAGATTTTTTTTTAATTTCCATTAATATAGCCTGCGCCCTCACCCTTCCTCGGTTCAGAAACCCTGGGCAGCTTTTTAGACCTTAACTCTGCCAATAGTTAAAAATAAGCAGAAATTAAAATGGCTGACGTGTAACAGAATATTTTTAAAAATTCTACTAACATTTTAATTTTTTTCTTTGAAGTCCTATTGTCATGATATTTAATTTTGAATAATTAATTAATCATTATAAATTGAATTTATATCCTTCAAGAGATTTTCACCATTATCATGAATTCATACAAATGAAAGCTTTCAATGTCTGAATGCTGAAAAGACGATGCAACAATTTCATTTTCCTTGACATCACCATGTCAGCTAAGGTATCGTTAAAAAAAGGGGGGATCTTCAATTGCATCCCTTTGAGATGAAATTAAATGTGAACCTCATTCGTCAAAAGTAAAAGTAAGCCTTCAGTTAGTTCTATTCTAAAAGGGAAACGGAGGAGTAATGTTTTTATTTGAGCTGGAAAAGGAAAAATCCAAACGATAATTCCAAAGAATGAGGGACACTATAAAATGTTTAGTTCAGACACGCTGTCAGTTTTTAAAATTCTAAAATGAATAAAAATTAATTTAGGTGACGGTAAAACTAACGTACTAACAAGAATAAAGAATTAAAGCATTATCTCTCTATTAGTAGTATTCTTACTTTTAATTAAAAATTACAAAAACTGTTATTTATAAAATATTTCTTTAGTTACTTTCATGAAATATCAAAGCTTTATGATGTAATTTCAAAAGATTATAAGACAAACGAAACAAAAATAGAAGTGATTAAAAAACAAATAAAGAACGTTACTATAGCAGCCGATAAAAAAAATAAATACAAGATATTTGATCAGCAAACCTAAAAGTATTGCTTTTATCAGTAATCTAAACAAACATATTGTAAGTTTTAAGAGAGAAATATAAAAAAAGATTAAAATGAAATCTGCTATGCATATTACAATGTATCATGTCAGAACATCATTTCTTGAAAGGATAAGCACCACGTGCTCGTTCAAATTAAATTATATTTTTATTCATTTTAATTGTTTCATTGAATGAGTCACTTTAGTATTGCAAACGATCCAAAAAACTTGTTCCCTCTTTGATTGTTTAAAAAATATCCCATTTCCTATTTATTTCATTTAATATAATCACGAGCTGAAAATGATATTTTTCTAGGTTTTATTTGCTGTAGTCATTAACTTTTTTTTTATCAGAGTAAAAAAAAAAATTGTAAATGCAATGCCCGTGCAGATAATAAAATTTTTATTTTTCGCCTACGGATTTTTGTTGATGCCACAAACCTCATTCTAAAAATAACGTGTTCTGATATCATTAAAAAATACCCGTTTAATCGTTGATTTTTATTGAAACCCACGATATGTAAATGCACAAATCGCCCTTTTTTCTTTTTTTTACAAATTAAGCAGTTAATATAAAAATTAAATATTTGATGATAAATAATTTTGTTATAAAGTCATTGAATTATTGTTATGACAAAGATTTCCTATATTATGTAGATCCAGATTTAGTTTTAAGTTTATGAGATATTTATGTTAAGGCGAATCAGAAAAGTAATAATGAAAGTGTGTGTGTGTGTGTGTGTGTGTGTGTGTGTGTGTGTGTGTGTGTGCGTGTGTGTGTGTGAGAGAGAGAGAGAGAGAGAGAGAGAAAGCGTGTGTGTGCGCGTCTGGTGTTGGATTTAAAGCTTCCAAACTTGATATTATATATATACATATATATATACTCAGGAGAGCTGGAACCATACCTCAGAATACTATTTTTATGTTAAGTACAATTTCAATTAACTAAAAATTAAGCAAAAATCTAGGGGTTTTTTTTTCAGTGATAACATCTGAAAATATTATAGCATAGAATAAACATTAGGCAACTTCAAAATTTTAAAAGAAATTATTTTTAATGATATCAATTTAATAGTCGTTCGAATTTTTTCAGAATTCTGTGTGGTGTTTTTTTTTTAATTTCTCATTTTTAACAATACATTACATTAATGTTCTGAAATTTAAATAGTTTTTATTTTTTCGCCAAATATTTAATTACGCGATTTTCATCCACTGTTGAAAACTAAAGAAGTGCAATTTATGAATTAATAGTCTGTGTAGTTTACATGATAAACGAAATGAATTTACAGTACTGTGAAAATTAGTACATAGACGAACGAAGCATTTACCTTTTTAATAGCGATGTGATATCGTGAGACTGGTCATCAAAGGAATATTTATGTGCACAATAAACTGAGCATAAATTAGACAATTAAAATATCACGATTTTGATGCCAGACAACTTGACGATATCATGGACATGGACTTAAACAATTTATCTGAAATCAAATATAACCAATATTCTCATCGAATCAGTTGGTCATCTGAGGAGATTAGTAAGTAATAAAACAAAAGAAATTTCATTTTATAAACAATAAAAAATAAATACCATCATTTGTTTAATATTTATAAACATTCTTAGGATAATGTTTATGTTTATTAACTTGGAGACATTTGAAAGTGAATATATTCGATGCTATTAGAGTTAACAGGTTAACAACCCCAAACAGACACAATAAAACTTTGTGCAACACTTCTCATATGAAAATGTAGATCTTTCACCTTATCAAAGTTATCGATACCTTTTATCAACGAATTAAATTTTCTCACAAGCAAGCAGCTGTTTTCGAATTAATGTAAATAATTGGTTTCATATCCTACATAAATTCACTGACCTTCAATATAAGAATATCATGCTTAAAGAATGAGTTTCTTGAAACAGATAAAACGAATCGTGTTGCATTGTGGTTTCTCAAAATCAATTTTAAATATGATTTCGAAATCCATACATTGGTTGTCGCTCGCAGATAATTTTCGTTCTTTGCGAAAATCCTTCGCTAAATTATTCTTCAACCTGACACTATGCAAAACTTATATATGATCGAATCAAATTATTACTGAACATGATCGATAACAGAAAAAAAAATTATTATTGTTTATGGACACGTTAACAATACAATGAAACTTATAAAAGCTTCTACTAAAATTTATTAATGCTAATTCATCTTGTTTCTATTTAACAAATGGAGAAACACATTATGAGACAACCCTAAAGTAATTTTATAAATACACTTGAAATTAGATGCAATCTATGAGTATGAGGTTATAAATGGAGAATTCTGAAAAGTGAATTTAAACATCAAATCAGAATCCGTCTTTTCCTAAGGACTTCATTAGATAAAAAAAATAATAATTTGACGTCGTGAAATTACAAGAACAAAATAGACAGACACCGGAAGAAAAATGCGGACTGAGAGAAATAATAATGCGACAGGAAATGGACACGAACTCGAATAAGAGAATCTTGCAGTAATTAAAAGACATTCAATAAAAAGAACAGGTCAAAATGGAACGTCAGAACAGCATGTTTAAAAAGGCCATTTCCGATCCTACTTTTTTCCCCTCCTAAATTTCAAGAACTTTGTAAGGGAAAAAAAGAATTAGTATCTCATTTAATTGGAATTTTCTTTAACGACTTGACAGAAAGAAATGCGATCTAACCTTAAAAGATTTAAACTTTATGGTCGTCTATCTTAATTATTAAATGAAACCGAGTAAGAAAACTCTTCAAGAAATGACTGTTACTTAATTGGGCGAGTTCATTTATAGTACAAGGATACAGTGAAAATTTTTAAGTATCAATTCTTGACGAAGAACATTTAAAAAATAATTTTTACTGTTCAAACTATTCTGGCTGTTAACAGAAAATCAGAGCTATAGAAAATTAAAATGTTTACGGAATTTAAGATTTTTCACGAATATATTTATCGGTTTTAAAAGAAATGTTTTTAATATTCTTTATATGTATTCTTTTACATGTTCAATAAACAATTTTATATATAATTGATTCGTGATCATCGATGTGAGAATTGTGTTACAATTCTAAGGAAGAATTTCTAAATATTTAACGAAAAAAATAAGCTAAAAATAAAGAGATTTAATATCTATTAAATACTTTCATAGCAATGCTATGCAAGATTTGTAAAATTCAAATTTGATATTTGTTTTAATATTTTAGAATCATATCTGACAAAGGTTTTTAAGCCATTACGGCTCGATTGATACAGATATCAGATTTTCATTTAAATATTTTAAAAAACAAATTCCTGATAGCGAAATTAACAATATTTTTAAAGAAAAAGTTAAATTTTTAATAAAATACAAAATGTAGCGCATTACCTCAATGATGGCAATTTATCTACATATTTAAATCCAACAATCCAAGCCTAAGTGAAAAGATTTTTAATTAAAAGCATGGTTTATTAAAGGTTAAAAGAGCACCAACGAAAATTCATTATAAATTTAGGAAAAGAAATGGAAACCAGTTTTCGCCCACGCCACTTTCACAAGCCGCTCCAAATGAAAATGCCATAATTAAAGAAAAAGAAATTGGATTTCAATGAGGTTTAGAATTCAGCGCGCGCATGCCGGGAATTATTTGCCGCTGAAGGCGAGACACAAACATGGAAAATGCGATTTAAAAGCAAAAGACAATTAGCAATAACTACTTACCAATAACTAGAAAAGTTAAAAGCGGCCTCCCAGAAAGAAAAATAACATAAAATTTCTTTTAAAAAAAAATTGCGATAGTAAAATAACCTAAATGAAAATTAATTTTGCTAACGATTGTGAACGTAAGAAAGTAAAGAAAGATGGGTAATATCCAGAATAAAAAAGGCATTTAAATAAAAATACAAACCAACCGTTAGCATATTGCTAAAAAGGATCAACAGAAAGAAAACTAAAAACTAGTTAATGTGTGTATGTAATTTAAAATGCCATCTTTGCCACAGAAATATAAATATATATATCAATGAAAATGCAATACATATTTAACTAAACATACTAAACAGAAAGAAAAAAAGAATTATGTTCAAAATTCTTTGCAGAATTTTTAAATGAGGATGCAAAAAAAAAAAAAAAAAAAAAAGACTTTGATGCAGAAAAATTGTTTGCTATAGTAATTACTTTTCAAATTCAAGAAATAAAATAATCTAATGATAGGAAAAAAATATCAGAAGCAACATTTTATACTGTATCAATACAGAAATAAAAAATATATTAAAAAAACATGGAATTCCATTAATCTATAAACCAAAAAGAAAAGATGAAAGAAAAAAAGCCAGATAAGAAATTAAAGATTTAAGGGGGAAGGAGGGATTTGTAGCAGAATAAGAAAATTTTACAGTATATCCAGACCATTAATGGAAATAAGTGAGCTGGAATTATTCCAGCATTATGAAATTTTTTATATTAATGAAATGATCAAAATATAAATCATTTTATATCAAATCATTTCAATTTCATTCATTTTTGTTTCAAATCCTTTTTGTTTTTCAAATTATACTTTTCTGCATAATATTTATTTTGTATTGCCTTCTATGATTAAATTTATGTTAAGAAATTCTTTCATAAATTTATGTTGCTCCTAACAACAAACATTATTAATCAATATACAATAAAACAAAAGAAATAAACACTTAATACAAGACTTTCAGTTAAAAGATACTAAAACCTAAAATAAATAAATCAAAAAGAAATGATAATATATCATTCCTTTTATAATTATAAGAAATAATAAAAAAGGATATTCAAAACAACTGAAGCCATCCAAATATGAAAATTAAGTGGAATGATCAATAACACAAACATGAAATAACATTTATCTTAAATAAAAACATTTCAAACTTTGATGTTTTGAATTTTTTTCTTTAATTTAAACTTTCCTAGGATAGATGTGCTAATAATTTTTACAATGAATGCAGAATAGTTTACTTTATAATCTATAAATAATTGTGCAATTTCTTTTCTTATTTTAAAAAACAAAAATATTTAGTAAAGTGCTCCATATATTCAAATGAATAATGTGAATTCCTCTATGATTAAAATAATGTGAATTGATTTCTTTAGAAATTCAAATACATAATTTTTCAATAACTTTTAATACATAATTTTTATTACTCAGTATTTTGACAATGGATATTACTCAACTTTTGCAAGTCATAATTACAATAAAGTTACATAAATCGTTTAAACTGCTTAGACTTTTCTTTCCTTTTTCTTTTTTTTCCTACTATCTAGTAAAAAGAAATCAATTTTAAGAATGTACCAACATTTTGATTAAATTGTACAACTAAAGAACACCTGAGATAATTATGGATAACCTATAATCTTTATGTTTAATTATAATGTATATCTATGACTTTAATTTAAAAGCTCCAAATATAATATCAATGCATATCTAGCATGCAGGCAAATGAGCTAAATAATTGATGAATTTCTATCTCACAAAATTATGTACTATTGCTATTTACTTTTAGTGTAATTCTTCATTGTAAAATTTTGTTCAACCAACAGCTACACAACTTCAAGCAAAGAAACTGACCTGCCAGAAGGAAGACGATGGTGCTTGAGGGCTTTGTGGAGGAGTCAATTGCGAGGCCATAACAGACCATTGTTTGAGTAAAATAATCCTTTAAATTCAATTGAACACACTGAAAAAAATATCAAATTAAATGGAAACATCTTCTTAGTGGAGACTATATACACTATCCAACAAAACATAAAATAAAATAAAAATTTAAAATTCCTACATAAAAAAATAAGTTTTGAATGGGTAATAAGCAAAATTAAATTATTTCTTAATGGATAAATAATAAGTATATAGTTCAAGTCAACTCCTATATCCATAATATATTAAAATTTAAACTGTAATATATTATTTACAAATAAAAGATTGTTGAGTTTGTGAATACAATCTTTTAAATTTCAACTATTTTTCTACTAAACTGTTTTCAAAATGAGTGGATTATTAAATAGAGAATTACCAAAGGGTCACTAAAAATTTAAGAAATTTAAGAATTTAATTATTATTATTATATGCAATGTTTAAAGATAAGTAAGTAAAAAATTTACTTTATTATTTAACATGCATGGTACATGCATCTAAATTCATTTAAACTAAAACATAGAACTATTTACATTTTAGCATCCTACTCAAAGAATAATCCTAATTAATTATCCTTTGTAAATTTTAAATTGATCCTTCTAATACTAAAAAGATAAAATATTTAAAAATTTAAAAAAGGCCTTAAAATATTTTAATTGCCTTTAAAAGTGTCAAATTTTCTTGTTTAAAATTGCTTTTAAATTTTATTTATTTATAAAGAAAATAAATAAACCCTCTTGAAAGTGAATAATAATTAAATGTTTTATTATTTCACTTTATTAAAATACATTACTTAAAAATTGATCACAAATATCAAATTAAAATCAATATATATTTTGGGTTTGGAAGTTGAAATGAAGAATTTGGAATCCTGAATTGCATTGTAAAAGATGTTAAAAAAGATTTTTGCATACTTTGGTATAGTAAAAAGATTTGATACTATATACCAAATATTAAGGAACTAAAGGATAATAGTAAAAAATAATAAAGAAATTTCTGAATTTTAGTTTGATAAAACATTTTCAAAAATCTTTAACACCATTCATTAAAAAAAATAATATGTAAGAAAAAATACTGAATATATTCAATAATGTGCATACATGTAAAATACTTTTGATTATTATAAACTCACACAGTAAAAGTCATTTAATTTATCTCAAAAGAAAAAATATATTTCTACATATTTAAAAATTTCATGTTTCAGTTTTTAAAAAAATGACAGCAAATTAATTGACCCTGAATTTTTAGCATTAATACTGCCAAATCACTTAAGCCAATTGGCCAAAACTTTTCATAAAAGTATGCAATGTAAATATTTTCAAAATTTTCTAAGGCTTCTTTATATTTTACTACATGAATCTGCTTTTTAAAAACAATGATGATTTAATTTTAAAAAATTTATCAAATTTAATTATTGTTTTTGTTAAAGATAAATATTTATTCAATATGTATTTATGTGTCAGGTTAAAGAAGAATTTAACAATATTTTAAAGATAACTATTGCAAGTCCCATAAATCATATTTCATCTGAATAAAAACTGCAATTTGGGAAAATATATAAAAGTTGACACAGTATGTTTCTTTTAAAAGATAAAATGAATTGGCTATTTTATTCACTATTTATAGAAATGAATGATATTTTAGTCATTTAATCATATTCATAAACACTATTAAAACAAATTGTCACCCTGATCTAATACTTAACAAATTATTCAAATTAAATAAACAATACAAAGTTTAAACTATGGTTGAAAAATTGAATCTCCCAACTAAATTGTCGTGATTAATAAAAACGGTTTTACACTTTTTAAAAATAATATATTAAGAACAAACAATATGAATAATCTTATCACAAATAAATGAAAAATAACTGATTCAAAGGAATAATTTCGGCAGTAAAAAATCCAATATAAAAATTCTTTAAAGCTGAAATAATATTTTAAATTAATTCCTTTTCAAAAAAATAAGGAAAAAACGACAGATACCCAACTATAATTTTAAAAGTTACTTTTTTGACTTTAAGTATCACGTATTAAATTGAAAGATAAAAATTATTTTAGAGTAATCTATCAACAAAATATATTAAATTAATACTCAAAAAAATTTTAATTGATACTTTTTAATGTTTTTGTGGATATTTAATTAAAGCAGAATAGTTGTA
>JAOUZG010039500.1:1221758-1245546 GCA_026289955.1 Argiope argentata
ATTTCGTGGAATCCCCGTATGCTGCGAGCGATTTCGTGGAATCCCCGGGTTGAAATAAAAGAGCGCTAAACCGAAGCAGCGCTAAACGAAACAGCGTTAAGCGGGGTCTTACTGTATGTAATTTCAATAAAAAAATATTTTTATTTCCCACAATGTTACCGTTTATTTTTATATACATTTTAACATGACTGGATTAATCAACAAAATATAGTTAATTGAGTTTATATATTTATATTATCAAAGTATATTTTTATTGCTGAATTTATAGCTAAAGAACGTTTCAAATAATATTTTATTAAATTGACGAAATGGCCAACTCATTTTATGTTGTACATATGGGGCGTACAAAGTTAACGCTGATTAAAATTTAATGTTTCAAATAAAAGAATTTAATTTAGCGATCAATATATCGAATATACAATATTATTCGTATTATTTCACTTACGAATGGCTTAATTAAGGATGAATAGTTCGTATTAAGGTATTTCATTCGTGAAGTAGTGACGAATCTCCAAGAGTTTAATCCCGCTTAATGAATCCGAAAATTAAAGTATTCCCCTATTTCTCTTTATCGTGCAATTTTCAATCTGTGGTAAAAGTGCATAATAGCATCACATAAAATATTTAACTGTTTTTTGGAATTAATTTCCACAAATTTTTTTATCATTGATATCAAATGTAATAACAAAATAATTTTTCCATATAGGCATAATGAAAGCAGATGTTAGTTTCATTTGAAACTGTTATGTTAGTTTTATTTGAATCACCTATCCAATCCATTTCTTATCCATATCTGAAGACCGATCATCAGCAAAAGCAACTTTCATTGTAAGAGGAAAATATGAAAATAAAAAAATTAATTGGAAATAATAAAGAAAAGACAATAATGAAACATCATAGTACCATAACATTTTAGGATCGATTTTTCTCTATGTAACTTATTTTTTTAATTCATTCTTAATTATATAGGGGAGACAATATTCATATAAGAATGTATTGTTGTAAAGAAAGTATGTAAAAATTTAAAAATTAAAGCAATAAAATATATTGCTCAAAAATGTGTTTTAAATATTTCTTAAAACTGGATAAATAATTGTTTGGGAATAAAATCAGTATACAACGATACCTATCCTCCCCCTCTTTTAAATTGATGTAAAAATAATTTTATGTTCTGAAGTCATCGATTAAAAACGTATAAGTTTCCTTTGAATTTTATTTAAAATTTCTATCTTAGTGAGCACCTATTCAGTGACTTAACCACCGGGTGAGAAAAGGGATGTAGGCAACTGACTTGATGAAGCAAATATATTAATGGTTTCATGTAACTCTTTAAATAAACGTATTATAAATGGTCTAAAAAATAATGTCATGCTCCGAATTTCATTTTAATTAGTTAAATCGCAATAATTGAGGAACGGAAAGAAAGGACATATTATTTCGAAGTACACTGAAGAGCCAGAAAAACAGGTGTAGTAGGTCGTATCAAATAATGGTAGTGCTCAACCAATCAGCGTTACAGAGATTAGGTTGACAGTGCATACATAAGAAGGTGTCAGAGAAGGCTATTACATTGATTCTTGCTGTTACAATGGTAGGTCATCAAGATTTATGTGATTTGCGTCAGGGACGTGCACAAGAGTTGGGACAACATTTTCGAAGTAGTGATGAAATTTGGATTTTCGGCCACCATTTCAAGGGTGTACCACGAATTTCAGGTTTCCGGTAAAACTTCCAATCTCTGATAACGAGACGTCAGGAAAAAGACATTGCCAGAACGGGATCAACGATGGTTGAAAATTATTTTTATACGATGATAGACTTTCCGAACTTCCTCAAATCGAAGCATATTTGAATTTAGGACCACCGACGCCCTAATTGGCATGGCCTTTCACAGCTTCAAACCATCTCTTGTACTATTGTCGATTTAGTGGCACTAAACCCTCCATCTTATCTGGGCTCGCCAACATTGCCATTGGACTCCTATTGATTGGAATGGCAGTGCACGGGGTGCGGAGAAAACCCCATGAATCCTCTTGCCTGCAAGGAAATGTTCAAACTGTCGGAAGCTCTATGATAGTATGGGGCGTGCGTAATTGGTATGAAATGAGGCCGTTGATACGTCTAGACTCGACCTTCATGGATTAAATGTATGTTAACACCCTTTCTAACACCCTACATCCATTTATGTCCCGTGTGCATTCCGACAGACGTGGACAATTCCAACAGAATAATTCACCACCCCACAGGTCTACAGTAACTTCACAGTCGGCCAGAACAAATCCTGTCGATACAGCTACGTTCAGTGGTAGTGGGGTGGTCGGCTGTACTGAAGAAGGTCCCAAGTGACTTGAGGGCCATTCTTCTGGATTCCTCTCCCTAATTAAGCCACTGATTGCCATAAATATTATGGCAACAAAGAAGCATCACTATTATCAAGTGCAAAATTTCATAGCTGGCTGTAACAGTTTGCACTATGGCGTATTTTTGATTGAATTGTGCATTATGCATAGGTTTATTTACAGATAATATATCAAAGTATGAACAAGATTTGCTTGATTTCAATTTTTAACAAAATCTGAGTGTCAAGGTCTTCATTTGGCTGGATTCCACAAAGCAAATTTATTAAGAATAATTTAGAGTATCAAAAAATCCGAATCCTATACTCGAGGATTAAGTTGATAATCATAGTAGAAACTGCATCATTCTGCCAGGTAAAATAGTTCTGAAATAATTATGACAGTGTTGTATTTTGAAAGTAAATGTTGCATTTGAAGATTATTTATTTAAAATACGAGTGATGATTTTAAAATAATCATTTTACAGCAAAAGTTATTAATTTCCGTAGATATCTCCTCCTGTCTAAATGTATATGAATTAAAAATTTTCAAATTGGTTTTTGTTACATTCCAGGTGAATGGGGGGGGGGGATTTAAAGAGAGAATAAAGCTAAAGTGGTAATTTATTTAAAATATGTAATTTTGATTTTATTAAAAATTTTCGCTAAAATTAAAAAATATATAGTGTGAAAAAAGAAATATAAATTTGATGCAAAAATATAAAAAACAAATTATGACTAAAATTGACAGTTTAGTTATATTAACGTCCCGTTGTAAAGCAACACTAAGGTTATTTTGGGACAGACCTCGCAAATTTGACGAAGACATGAGCTGGCAACTAACACCCCTCTTTCCCCCCAAACGGAGAGAGGACGTATGAACCCGACGGATTTAACGTGCAACAGACCCCCTTACACGACGGTTCTTTGAGTCTCGATCCTGAAACCCAATGGCTCACGAGCATAGATCTTACCACATCTCAGGATAAGTGTAGTAAATTTAAAAGTGCATTAATCAGACTTTTAGGGGCTATTTTTTTTCCGTTTTAAAAAGACAATGAGTTATTCTAACCGCAGTTGATATAATTCAAACCCAAAATTTTTGTTGTAGATTTATTTCTTATTTAGTTCTGAAGGAATTGATACATCAAATGTTTGAATGCTTTTAATAAAATGTTTTGGAAACAGTTTCAAAATTATTATTTTTTTTATTAGTATAAAAAAGAAAATGAATTTTAAAGCGAATGCATGATGCAAAAGAAATTAAGATTGAATAAATTCAAAACAATTATGCCAGTAAATGTTCAAGAAAATGCATTCAATAAAATGTTTCGATTTATCACTGCTCCTGCAGCATTTGATTTGTGTATAGCAGTTTTTTTTTAATTCTTTGCACTTTTATATCCTGACTGCCACTACACAAAATGTATAATTTTCACATCATGTTGGATAATTTTTGTAAAAACTGTATAACAAGAAAAACTTTTACACTGATTTTTAGGAATTGTAACACACGTATAAAAATACATCTGAACACTTTTTGGAGTTCAAAGGGTTAAGCCCAGTCACAAACGATTCTATCAAGTTTACTTAAAGGAGTTATATATACATATACAAACACATGAATTGAAATAAATTTCTTTGAAAAATTAAAAAAGATAAATGTTTTTTACAAAAATCTTAAGTTTTACATTTTAAGAATTAATTGCAACAAAGTTTATACATAAAATACTGAATTGTGTTACTGAAAATACTCCAAATAAGATATGAAGATATGAAAGAGCATATATATACTTTAAAATGTGGGATCGAAAATTAAAAAGAAAGAAAAAAAAATTGGGGTAATTAAAATTAAGCAACATTTTGACACTTAAAAAATATTTTAAGATTAATTTACAATATATTCGATTGTAGAAATAAAACCTAAACTGTCTTCATTATTGTTGTTAATATTTTACCCAGACTTTCAATTTTTTCATGGTGATTATAAAGCATGCTTTTAACAAATGCATTGGAATTTTGTTGTATTTGCAATTAAAGTTTACCTTTAGAACCAAGTAATGGTGAAACATTTTTAAAGTGCATTTATTTTTAAACACTGCTTTCATTCTTGATATAAATGGGAAGTACAAAATACAATGAACAGAATAGTGATAAGACTTCTAAAATACTTTATAGTATATATCACTTAAAATTTGTTTAAAAAATAATTTCCAAGGAGAAACTAGCTTATTGTTATTTAAAACCTTCATTGGACATACAAAAAACTTCATTTATATAAAACTAACTTCACAATACTTATGGCTTTGTGATTTGAGTACATTTATAGACTAAACAACAAACATAATTGGAAATTTAATACCAACTGTTGTATTTACTTATGAGATTAGATATTTGCATATATATTATTATTTTTGTAGTTTGAATTACATAAATTGTAATTGCTATTGTGATCAGCTATAAATTCATTGTTATGCTTTTGGATATACAATGTTTTTGACAATTTCCTTTCTCACACATACAAATAAAATCATTTGATCTTAATACATAAGAGCATATAATATAAAACTGTCCATGAGATTCTCTAAATTCAAATCTATATACTTGCAATATGCGAGTAACTTAATTCATAATAGAAAAAGCATCACAATTAATACTAATATTGATAAACTAACAAGACATTATAAAACATCACAAAATTAAATCTTGATAAAAATCAGAGTAAATACATTCAAGATTATTTCTACACATGTGGGGAAACTAATTTTTATCTTATAAACTTCAGAGTGAGAAGTGCATTCTTATGTCTCAACTTATTATTAAGCTTTTTTTTTTTAATATTGGTCAGATTGAAGTTTTCAATAGCCTTAAACTTTCTGAATTATATCATGAATCATTTTGCATATTATATACATAAATTGGTTTAGATGTTTTTTTTTAGTCTACAAGGAATATATATATATACTAACACTGCCTTTCATTTTTATAGAAGACTAGCTTTTCATTCTCATTAACAGTTAATCTGTGAATGATATAAATTTTAGAAACTACTTACTTTTGTATACAGATAATTTTATCTTGCTTATAAAATATTTTTCATCTTCAAGAAATAATAATAATAAATAAAAAATTAAGCGTGCTATTTATTTGCTTAAAAAAACATACTATGAGCATATTTTATAATGTTGATTACTTAATGATCTAAATTTATTTTTGTTTGGTAAAATTAGATTTTGGATTCTAATTTTAAGCAGGTATGTTTAATTTGTACACTGTAAAATTTATATGATAAGAAATAAGGTCAGGATGTTTTGTTCAACTTTATCGTTATTATCAAAATGTTTAGTAAAATAATTGGGGAGAAATTGACAGTTGTTAAGCATTACCATTTTTTCTTTTTATGTACGAGTTGTATGTTATTAAAAAAGTATCAGGACAAGCATCTGATCCTGAATAATAGTTGTTCATGCAACTATTCTTTCTTTTCATGATCATTATTTTATCTTAAACATTAATTTACTGATATCATATCATATGGAATAATCACATTCAAAATATGTACAACCAGGTTACTTTCACAGTCATAAAGAGTATATATATATATCCTTAAAAAAGTTATATTAAAAATTGTTAAAAAGTAAACAGCAAAAGTTAAAATAAAATTTCATTAAAAAATTTATTTAAGTTACATACAAAGTTCACAATTACCACAGAAAGTGAAGTCCAACAATAAATATACTTCAAATAAAATCTTTAAAAAGTTATAACAATCAAAATTACAGTGCAGAGTTATAAAATAATTATTTATAAAGTTTTCCTAGTACACTTTAAAATATGCACATTAAAAAGAAATCTCTGCTAGACAAAGATATACATTAGGAGGTTTTTAGATAGTGCCAGACAAACAAAACCTTAAAAATCTGTGATTAAAGAAGGATAACATGAAAAATATAGAAAGAATAAAAAATAAATATGCAAAAATAAAGTGCAGTAAGAAGCATGGTAACTAGCATCATCTAATATCTTTCCTCTTAGGTAATATGCCCAGGAATCGTCCACGAGTCATCTCTTTTGCTGAAGCAGAAAAACAATTTGTTTTAAAATAAAATCGGGTAAAAAATGTACACACATCCCACTAATCAAAATCAGAATGTTTTCAAATTATGCAAAGAGTGATGCATTGATACATAGTATACAACAAAGCCTCCCGAAAGCCTATGCATATCTGCACCACAAAAACCTCAGGAAATAGTTAACGGATATTGAAGATATTTATACTTTTTTGTAGAGCATTTACTGGGAAAAGTTTTAGTACATTAAAGTCATATGAAAATAAAAAACAAGAGTTTAATAATGTCAATTTCAACTTTGTACTTCTCTGCACATGCACAAAAACCTCAAACTACTCATATGCAAATAACAAGAGCTGTGGTGTGCATATGTGATACATTATTTTGTTTACATCTGATTTTAAACAGCAATAGAAAACCTATTATGCTTCTCCCCCTAAAAAATGGGAATTCAACCTCGGTCAGAAGGGGGAAAGAAATGTTCAACAAGTGAATACGTTCAACTAGAGAAATAATGTTCACTCTTATTAAAGTAGAGTAATTTAATTAGCGAAATAACTGTCTTTCTTTAAATCGCACTGCAACTGAATTGCGAAGACAGAATGAATCTTCTGAGGAGCGAAATGATTGTTTGTGTTTTGTTAATGGACATAACATATTTTTAACTTTTTAACAGTCTCAATATTTCTGAATGTGTGCTATAAAAATTGTTTTGTAGATATTTTTGATAATTTCTAAATATGATTTTACATTTGTTTGATGTTGCATAACATGTTCATATCATATACAATGCCATGGACAACACCATGTAGATACTGCAAGTATACATATATGCACAAGAAAAGAACAAACATGAAATGAAAATAACATATACAAATGATAATACATTATAATAAATGACAAATTATGAGAAGGTATTCAACAGGTTATGTTTATTTGCAGCATTTGCAAGTTTTGAATGACTTATTAATGCTGAAAACAAACTTTAAAAAAAAATCAAGATATTTTTAAAATCTGAAACTAGCAAGCATGTTGTTTATATTTGATGAAATCAAACACTAGCTCTTTTTTTATACCTTTAGTAACTTTATATATAGATAAATTTCAGATTTTATAACTAAATGAAAGTAAAATTAGATCAAGAAGTGCACTACGAATTTTTTAAAGCCATGCAAAATATAATATTCCTTTGAAAGTATAATGAGTTTTTGAAGAAAACTAAATAAATAAAATAACCCATAAAAATGAATAAAGAGTATTTAAGAATAATTTGGTTTACAAATATATCTATATTAATAAAAATGGAAATCGAAATGCGTTGCTAAGCGCAAAACTAGAGAACGGCTCAACCGATTCAGCTAATTTTTCTTTTAATATTTTCGTTAAGACACGAGGATGGTTCTTATGGAGAGAAAAAATGAAAAAACTGCGAGGAAAATAGTTAAAACGACACTTTTCTTACTTTCCCGCCAAAAATCTTCATTTCCTTCCCCCACACCAAGTAAGATAGCAGGAAGTAATAAAATTATCATTTGTTTAGAAAGAAATGCGCGAAGTCAGTTGGTGTTCATTTATTGATAACAGGATGTTTAAAAAAGAAAGACAATAGTTGCTTTTATGTTATGTCTATATGGATATTTAATTTATGCCTGCTGAAAATAAAGTCTGGACATGGAAGAAAAAAAATAAAAGAAGGGGGGGTGTCACCATTATTTCCTTTGTGTGCGGCATTTTCCAAGCTCTTTTTAAACTTTCGCATCTCTTGAAAACCAATTGTGTCTTTATTTGTTTAGTGTGTTTAAATTAATGAAAATTTGAATCTCATTATTCTATAAAAACATAGAATTTTAGACCTTTTCCTCCACCATGTAAGTAAAATATCGATTCCGGGACAATCATTGCTCGGATAGAAAGAGAAAGATGAGTAGTACAATGAACAGAACATCTGAAGAAAATAATACTATGAATGAATTATATGATTATCAAAATTTATTTGGTTTAAAAATATTTTGGTGAAAAACCTGTTATGAGACACAGCTACATAAAATATATGAACATTTTTGCGAGCACTAATACTGGGGAACCGACTGGTCGCCAAAGGCGGCTAGTGTGTGTGTGTGTGTGTGTGTGTATATATATATATATATATATATAAGGATTTTAATATCAAACTTATTTTAAAATAAGCAGCACAAATTTCAAATTATTTATCAGTTAATACAAACACTTAACAGATGCATATAAGTCATAATACAAAATGTGAAGGAAATATAGTTTCTTAAAATCAGAATTATAATTTCCTATGAATTTACAAATAACAAAATTGAAAGATAAAACAGGAATCTGATTATAACACAACTCCCTTTCCTCCAATGTGAGATAAATACTGAAATATTGAGTGTACTTGAGGTTATACACTTATTTTATTAAAGGTGGATAATTAGGGAGAAATTAAAAACACAGGAAGTCGTAAGTTGAAAAGTAAAGTTTTTTCAAATTTCAAAAAGAAATTGTTTTGGTTTTCTTCTTCTTTTTTTCTCTCTATTTTTTAAAGGGTACTTTCCATTACCTGGGTGACAGTGAAATGGTAAAAAGAAGAAAGGAAGGAAAAAAAAAAAAAAAAGGCATAATTCTGCCTTTTTTGAAAGTTTCAGCTAAAACACACACACACCTCTAAAGACACTGGTTTGCTTTCAATGTTATGAATATATTTACCTTCAGATAATTTAGATTCTCCCTTAATATAAAAGTCTGTTTCAAACACCATTTAGAAAATTCCCTTTTCAAGGTTTACTTGGAACATTGGTTTAAAAAAACAAGTCTGTATAAAATAAATGAATATATATATAACTGTCACCAAAATATATGAATATCAGTCATTCCAACAGAGAGAATGCTTGCAAGTGAAAAAAAAATTATGACAAGAATTTTTCTCCTCTTAGCTACTTCTGTTGGAAATTTTTCGAATATTTCAAAACATTCGTCAATGATGTTCTCTTAAATTCATTATCACAAATAGGTAATAAATACATATAAATATAAAACTGAATAATAAACATTTCATCCAATAATTTTCTTATCACTATCTGAGATAACTGGGTTTGTATCATATAAATTACACTAAAATTTAAAATAGTTTTATTTATTGTAAGTTTATATTGAATGAGTAGGAGTGAATATTAAATAAATCACTCCTTCTAATCATGCTGACTTCATAATTTCAAAGTATACCTCCAAAGGACTTTTAAAATTGAATGTTTTATTTAACACAAAAAAAATTATTAATATATTTTACTGTTATTTATTACTGTGGTAAATACAATTACACTAGATAACTAAGTTATTTCCACAGATTTAAATTTATAAAAATAAAGTACTAAATGCACAAGGTGAACTTTCTTTTTAAAAAGTATATAATTTAAAAAAAATATTCATTTCATTTTTAGAAATAGAATAAAAATTATCCTTATTATTTTATCAAAATAGTTTTCTAAAAATTGCAGAACAAGAAAAATGTTTTCAATTTCTGATTTTTGGCAGATATTCTAACTTTTATTTACAAAATTTTTATAAAGTTATCGCAATGTAAAGTCTCCCCCTCAAGAAAATGAGCAAATAGTTTTTTATTTGTATGTCACCCTTGAAACAGTTATTTAATAGAGGTTTATAAAAATGTTAAAAGAGGTTCTTTAATGTAAAATACAAAGATTTGGTAGGCTAATATTCATTTTAATTTTAGAATGTAATCAATAGCAGCATTTTTATAATCAGTTTCACATTGTAACAATATTTATATGATTATGTGTTTTAATAATAATAGTGGAGAGATGAACTGACATTGTGGCACAGAAAGTGGGAACAATTTATGATCAAAAATTGGGTAATAAAATATAACTGTTGTACTTATAACAAGAATTACTGAATAGCATTTACATATTTAATTTCAAAATTTTCTCAAAAAAATAATCTTGTAATATTTTTGAGATTTTTATGTAACATAGAAGTAATATATAAATTTTGTTTTATTCCAATGCAAATCAGCCTGATCTATTACTTAACATCATACTGAAAACTTGGCAGATTTCTAAAATTCAAACACATTTATTGTAAAGAATTATTTTATGTTAAATTATCTGAATTCATTATAAATATTGATGTTATCTATTGCATGTTTTGAAATTTCACGATAAAATTCAATTATTAGCATATTTCTTTAATAACAAGATATTTCAAATTGTTTTAAAAATTGAATAATATTTATATATAGTTTAAGCTTAGGAAAAAGTTATATTAAGCTTAAATAATTAAAAAATCATAATGCTTTTAATCTTTCTTGTACAATAAAATAGTACAGTTTTAGTAGTATATATTTTTTAGAACCATCCAAATTCAGCATGTCTTCTGCAGAAATGAAATCAGTGGAATGATTATTCAGGTGTCCTTTCATATTTAAGTGTAGACATGTCTCTGAACCCATTAGTTTTTTCATCAGAATTTAAGGAAATATTTGTGTACATGTAAAACTTCATTGAATTAAAACACTTTAATTTAAGAAAGAACTACTTAACCCAGTTAAAATTAAATCATACAGCAATGATTAAAATTTTTAAAAAATCATGATATTTTAAACATAAAGATTGAAAAGTCAAGATGTTTGATAGCTTCAAATGGTTCTCAAGACTTTTCGGACTAGAGGTTTCCAAAAAACAAGTTTCTTGAGCACATTATTAATTAAATGTATTTCAAATACTGTTTGATAAACATATATATATTTAATAATAAAAAATACTTACATTTTATTAATACACAAAGATAATAATGTTATTCTGAATAAATAAAAAAAATATTTAGCTAATTCTAAGAAAAAATAAATCAAAACTATAGGTAAAAGTTAATATAACAATACATACCTTCTTCCAGACCAAGCTGATAGGCTAAGTTTTGCAGATCTCTCACTTTTTCTAGTAAGGCAGCAGCAGTCAAACTTCCAAAACCTATCATAAGATAATTATTTTAAAATATATATACATAACAAATCTATCTAGAAATTACAAATATATTTTTCAGATATGCTTTTACATATTAACTTTGTTGTGTTTATATATTATATTTCTCTACTTTGTACCAATAGGGACAAATAACAAACATTTTTTCTCATCCAAAAACTAAGTATAATTGGATTTGTATCTGCTTCAAAGCCACATAAGAGTTAAATTAAGAAATGGAATTTTTTAAAAAAAATCCTATGAAGGGAAATTGTAATTTTGATGCAACTTTTTTATGCATGGCTTCAAATAACTATCAATCAATATTTTGTTTCATGCAGGCAGTTTAAACAACCATGGAAAATGATAAAATACAATAATTGCCAATAGCATTACATTGATTAAAATATGATGCCTAAGAAACAGAAATTCCAAGTTCAAAGAATTTTAGGAGTAAAAGCGTTTCAGCAAAAATATTTTTTACTAGCCGCCTTTGGCGACCGGTCGGTTCGCCAGTATTAATGCTCGCTAAAATTTTCAAATAAATATTTTATGTAGCTGTGTCTCATAACAGGTTTTTCAACAAAATATTTTTAAACCGAACAATTTTTGATAGTCATATAATTCATTTATAGTATTATTTTCTTCAGATGTTCCGTTCATTGTATTACTCATTTTTCTCTTTCTATCTGAGCAATGATCGTCCCGGAATTGATATTTTACTTAAATGGTAGAGGTAAAGGTCTAAAATTCTACGTTTTTATAGAATAATGAGATTCAAATTTTCATAAATGTAAACACTCTAAACAAATACAGACACAATTGGTTTTCAAGAGATGCGAAAGTTTAAAAACAGCTTGGAAAATGCCGCGCACAGAGGAAATAATTGTGACACACACACACCCTTCTTTTCTTTTTTTTTTCTCCTTTGTTATTCTTTTTTTTCTTCCCTGCCCAGACTTTATTTTGAGCAGGCATAAATTAAATATTCATACCATCTAATAATAAATAGCAACTATTTTCTCTCTTTTTTAAACATCCCCTTATCTATGAATGAAAATCAACCGACTTTGAGTATTTCTTTCTAAACAAATCATAATTTATTACTTTCTGTTATCTAACTCAGTTGGTGTGGGGGAAGGGAAAGAAAATTTTTGGCGGGAAAGTAAGAAAAGTGTCGTTTTAACTATTTTCCATGCAGTTTTTTAATTTTTTCTCTCCATAAGAACCATCTTCGTGTCTTAACAAAAATATTTTTAAAAAAATTAGCCGAATCGTTCGAGCCGTTCTCAAGTTTTACGCTTAGCAACGTATTTTGAGTTGCATTTTTATTAATATAGATAGATTACAAAAGGTATAAAAATGTTAAACTATCTTCAATGAATATTAGGATCTAAGTATTGAATAATATTGCTGTAATAAAAAAGAAAGAAAAACATTATTTTGCCTACTTAATGAAATCTGAATTCTTGTTGTGTTTTTTTAATAAAATTCAAAAATAATAACTCTTATTATATTCAAATATTCTATAATACAGAAATACAAGCAATATCTAGAAATGCATTTTTTTCCCTACTGCACACCAGTTTTCTATGTCAAATCAAGATAATTTGAATCTTAAGCAAATTATACATACTATACTAGTTGTTTTTGGCAACCAGTTAGTTCATCAATATTAATTCTTGCTAAAATGTCCGATTAATATTTTGTATAACTAGTTCTTAAGGTTTTAAGAAAAATATTTTTAAGCTTCAAATTTTATTATTAATTTATGGTATTATATAGGGCTTAAGCCTTTCTGCTCTTTGTATTACATGTTTCTGTCTAATTTTCAGTAATGTTAGTAAAATTCACTTTTAAATTAAAGAGGAAATAATGAAACTATAATTAATATAAAGACATATTTTAGTCAAACTTAACATGTCTTTCAGAAAAATATGAAAACTAAAAACAAAACTGTTTGGCTTTGAAGTCAAATGTGCAATACAGAATAATTTTCATAATTTATAATATCTCAAAAACTATTCAACAATTTTTTTTTTTGATTTATAAATAAAATTTAAAAATTATGAAGTTTAAGTCTTTGATCCTAATTAATAATATTCTGCAAAATATTCTTGACTTTCTAACTTTTAAATAAATAAAAGTTTATTTCCTGTGGTCAAGTTTTATCAACTTATTAAGTGTTGAATATTACAATATTAGAACAATCAACATTTTCATAATTTAGACAAATCACTCTAGAGATACTTGGAGATGTTTGGATTGTTTAAGACCGTTGATGAGCTGATCTATAATCACCCGTTTTTATAAATTAATGTTGAAATTTTTATAATTTGGTCATCTGTGATTGATTTAATAGCTTGGAGTGTTACTTTTTATTTAAAATATAAGCGTCTAAAGAAAATTTTGTTAAATTTGACTCAAAAAGCACTGGATGTATGTAAACATTGTAATTCATCAACATTTACTGTCACAAATCATATAAAATATAGTTATTTTATTTAGAACATTTGTTAACAAATATATATGCTACTAAAGGTTTACAAATTAATTGTTAGGTTTCAATTAGAGTAAATATATATTAAACCATATTAGTATAAATACAACTGTTTAATTGAATTAGTAATATAGGTATTGTAAAAGATAACAAAAAGCATTTCCTTGCTTTTACTTTTCAAAAAATATCTTTTTTCACATTCATTTAATTTTATACACACACCTACTGAAAATAACATTTTTAACATTTTATTTTGAATGATAGTTAACTTATTTTTTAATTTGTGCCTTTGTCAATATGATGGCAATATATTGATAATAGTTAATCCCCCTACATAAATTTGCAAATTAAATTAATTTTTCTTCTTTACCTAAATGTGCAATTTAAATTTTGTTTTGCATGAAATGAATTGTTGAAAAATGAAATTACTTTAAAAATGGAAATTTAATTTCTTTGTTAATCTATTAACTGAGGGGGTTGCATTAACGCAACAGTCAAAATAAATGTGTATCAAAATTTAATGACCAAATTTTATATAAATTGCAATTTTTAAGTTGGGCAAAAAAAATGGATATTTCTGTGAAACAATATTTAATATAATCATTAAATTTTTTAAAAACAAGCATCTAATTTTAAGAAATTTTCAACCAAAACTGTTGACCTTGGATTTTTAAAGAGAAAATAGCGGGGAAGAGAAATAGCTGTTGGAGGTTATCTACTTTTAGCCAAGATCACAGTCTACCATAATATTTCATTTGTTAGCTGTTACTTCGAGGGAGGACAGAAAACATGTGTTGCCCTGACGCATTATCAGCGGGTAAAAGGGTCGTTCAACTCATTTTGAGAAATCAATCCATTTCGCTTTTTGATTGAAAGTGCAGGTGTTTCTCATACTACATGTATAGAAAAACCCAAAAGAAAATATCTTATGCTAGATGAACCTCTGAATAAATTATAAACTTGATTCAGAAGACGATGATATCAATATTAAAGTTTTTCTACCAGAAGCTTCAGGAGCTAGCAATGAAGAAGGAAATTATAATGTTTGCATTTCTGTGGTCAAAGTTTTACCAAGCAATACAGCAGCACAAATCAAAATGAAATTGAAAAGGTTATTTTTTGAACTTCAATACGATTGAAAATTACGTTTTGTGCCATAATATTTTCTTCTTATAGAGGAAAAATTTTAAAATTTCCTTAATTTGTAATTAAAATTCTAATTAAACATTTTCAAAAATGGCTGTGAGGTGCACATTTTCAGCCTTCAAGTATATATGTGCGAAATTTGGTAGCTTTAGGTAGAATGGTCTAGTTTGTAGAGTGGAAACACACACACACACATTGAGCTTCATTATTTTAAAGATAAGTAAGAGTTTAATATTGATATCGAATATTATGAAAAGATGCATGCAGAAACTCAAAGAACTGTAAAAAGGAAAAATATATGACTTTTCATAATATTCAAATGTGATTTCTCTGCAAGAAATTTTAATAAAGAACTAAAATTTTGAATCAAAATTTAGCAAAATATTTATTAAATTATATAAAAATATAATGTATGAAAATATGAAATGTCAGTTAAATATGAAAATATATTCTTTATTAAATAAAAAAGACTACCTTGAAGGACACTGATGTCCTCATGATCTAAATCTTTTAACCATTCTGGTTTTTGAGAAGATTTTGGTTCCTCTTGAGTCTATCAAAATAGATTAATCATTCAGTCAAATTTACATTTATTAATAATTTCTGCTCAACAATAAAACATTTACTTTAAAATATAATTTAGATAAGTTAAACAACCTGATTCTATGTTTCAATTTTAAACTGAAGTAAAACAGTAGATATTAAAAATTATTAAAATCTATAAAATAACCTTTGTCAATGTAGGATTTGGAATTTTTTTCTAAATTTATTAAACTTAGTTTCTCTGCATTAAAAAATGAAATTAAGATACTTTCAATCTATATTTATGAAGTTGACAATACATTACTTCAATAATTTTAATATAAATGAAGTTTTAAGCCCAAAATATGTAAAAAAAAATTTATAAACTTTAGACAATAAATAATCTGTAATTTATTGAAATAAAATGTGTACTCTGTAAGGAAAAAAAAAACCCTCCTAAGTTCTTCTTTGTAAATTTTTATCACTTTGGGATGGATAATGTATATGTGCATTTACATTAAATTTTCCTCAGTGCCAAACAATGTACATCTCATCTGCATTAAATTCTCCTCACGCCTGAATGCTACTTTCTTGTGTCGGGCTTATGGAAAAAAATAATTTCTATTATATGTGCTCCTACTCCCCATTTTTGATCAAAACCTTTACATGCACTAGATTTTTATCTTTGAGATCAAAGTCGAGTTGGACAAGTATCTGCCAAGCATTTGATTTTTTCAAAATTAAAACGAAATATGTATTTGCTGGTGCAAAGAAAAATATGAGCTCATTTGCAAGAATTTATTATAAATTATACTCTATGTAGAGTAAGATGTTATTCTAGTAAAGATTTCACCTCCCCTCATTTTATTTGTGAAATCATGTTACCGCTTAGCTTTGTGTGCGTGTGACAGGAGAATACGTAAATTTATTAATTTTTATCCATTATAGATTTATGGATAACTACCAATGACAAAATTAAAATATTAAATTATTTTTGGCAAAATAGACGATTAAAATTTAGAAAATGCATAGCTTTTTACAAAGCAAGGCAAAAAAAATCACCACTTCAGAATACAAATTGAGTAATATAGGTCTCTCCATCAGCTAGTGTTTTGAGATTTTTCTTATAACTTTGAGTAAGTATTTTAAAAATATTACGTGTAAACATTTTTTCTTATAATGTTATATTACTCATCAATAATTTAGTGTTACTTTAAGTACTATCAATCATAATAAAATGTATTAAATCTTTAATGATTATATATCAAATATTTTTAATTTAAAATTATGACCGAAAAGATATTTATTGACATATATTAAAAAATTATTTCATTTCTACGTAAAGATTTCTATACTTTCTTCAAATCATTATGTACATTTAAATGCATATCAGGCTTAGTGGCAGGAAATGCTCCAGCTTGTACGGATAATTGGCATCTGCTTGGTCCCATCTTACAGGAACACTTCTTTCTACATCCATCCATCCCAAAGAAGTTAAATTGAGCTCTAAGCTCTCTTTAGAAAATGAATGCTGGACTTCTAAATTATACACTTAAACCTTAAACCCATTCAATTCATAAGTGCCTAAGAGGTCAAATTTAAAGATAAAATATTTCAACATTAAAATCAAGAAGTAAAGCTGGCAAATATCTGCTGAATTTTTAACCTACAGCTTCAAAATTTTAAAATAGCATTTAAATAATATAGCTTTTAATTTTCCGCTACAAAAATTAGATTTGAAAAATTATAATTCAAATGCTTTCAAAAATTAGTTAAGATATTGTACTTAATCTATGAATCTAAAAATTCTTATTTAAATGATCAGTATCTCGAACACAAATATTTATGTAAAAAATTAAGATATACTTGTTTAATTACTTTTTCATTAAAAATACATGTTGAAAAAAAGTCTTACCATTGCAAGTGATGCAAATTTTGATACACCTGGAACTGGAAAAGTAAATTTTATTAAAAAGTAATGAAATTATATTTACAAAACCAATCATAAATAAAATATAGAAAATTTACATACGAAACACTTAGAAAACCTACAAAAACACTTAATTTTTTTTAATAATTCAGGTGGTAATAATAAAAATTTGTACAACTAAAATTCACTATTAGAAGTTCTATAAATTACAAAATACAACTTTATTACCAATGGGAAAAGTTATAACAAAAAAACTAAAAAGAGAAAAAATGGCTTAAATGTCTAATGAGAAATATAATTTCAAAATTTATTCTTTTTCTATAATAATTTTGTAGTCAGAAAATTTCTCACTTTGCTCAGGCCATAGTTCTGGTGAAGATCTATCCAGTTCCTCTCTACTAAATAAATCCATACTAGATTCATCTGAAACTAAAGGAAGAATTTTATGCAACTGGTGAAAAATGTTATATTGCTTTAAATTTTTTTAGATAATTTAATTAATCTAACAATTTCTAATATGAAATATCTTTTTTAACAATTTAGATTCAAATTAGGGTTACTTTTCAGTTAGCTCGATGCCAGTGAAAAATCGCCTAAGAAGTTTGGTGGAATTCTACATTATTTGGCAATTTTTCGCTTGTGCAAACTTATAGGAAAAGTGTCCAATTTCGAATGGAAGAAATCTATTGGTTATAATAGTAGAAGATAATTGTCATTTAAATTAACTTACCTTGCTTACCTTAAGGCATAATATAAATGCATTAAGAGGAAAAATTCTGAAAACATTTCTTTTAATTGATATCTTTTGAATGCTGAATAATAATACTTTCTTCTATATTGGTATTTCAGGCAGCAGAATTAAAGAAGTGGGGTATTACATATTCTTCAAATCAATAAATTACATTGGTTCTTTTTTCAGCAATAATGCTATTTTTCTCAACTTCAACTTACCTTACTAGCAATGTAGAAAAGCAATTACCAAGTTCTTGAAGTAAATTTTTATATTATAACTGAAGTGTCAAACAAGTGAGCTGCACGTCGAAAAGGGTTACTCAAAATTTTTAATAAATAACATTTTAAAGCTGGCTTTAAATTAAAATAAATAACCAAAATACATGTAAAATCTCTTAATGGTACAGCATTTACTTTTATAACAAGATGAAATTATTTACTTTGGAAGAGAAATCATATGAAAAACAAATTCTTGTCTGAATTTAGAGTTTTATTGAAATATTATTCAAAGCTTATATATAATTATGTATAAGCTTATATATAATTATGTATAAGTTTTGTGATAAAAAATAATCCATTCTACAATATCAAATGCTTCTATCGACTGCTTCACTTATTTTCATTAGTAATTATTAAATGAAAGAAGCAACATTTTTGTATGCCTACTAACAGAAGAATATAGAAATCATGTTATAAATGCATTGAACTCATTTTAATGATAAGTCAAGAATTTTTTAAGAGCACACAATCTACACAGAAGACAAATGCAAAGATAGTTTCTGTGACAGACAAGTAATGGTACTTTCTTACTACAGTGGCGATTAAACTTATTTTATCATCAAAGAATTATACCAAAATTGCAAAAATTATGTAATTCTAAATTGTTTATTTTAAATAAAAATTACGTAGATAAATTTTAAAATTTATTGTTAGTCTAATTTAATAGTAGTAAGACTAAGAATAAACTAAGTATAATAAAATATTTACTAAAAGAATTAAAAATTACAAAAACAGAATCCATTGATAAATCCCATTCAGTTTTTATATATATATAACTACACACCATTTAAAACTTTAAAAAAATTCCTACAATATAAACAAGTTTTAAAAAATTGCACTTTTAAAAATAAATTACAATATATTAGCTACTGTTATATTAATTTGTTTAAAAAATCTGATTCAAGACACGACTTTTTATTTTATATAAATATAAAGGGTAATTATGCCCAATATAAACAAAATAAATATCATTAATTGAATAACAAAATGAATCAATTTACAATACTAAAAATATTATAGAAATATTACATAAAAAGAAAATTAACCCAACTTAAAGATAAATTTTGAAGACGAAAACGCTATAATCATCATTTTCAGAGAAAATAGGTCATGTCTACAAAACAAAATAATAATTAAAAAAAAAGACAGCTACGGACACTTTATTTCATTAAATATATATATATATATATATATATATAATAAGCACTTCCAATAACATCTTTTAATTTTACATACATGAATAAAGTGAAAATGTCTATTAAATCATATAAATAAATTCATGTAAAGGATTCGCTTTTGTTTATATATATATATATTGTTAAACAAAAGCGAATAATTGCTTAAGAATATTACTTTTTAAAAATTAATTTTTGAATCAAAAAGAAGACATGCATACATTTATTTCTTAAATTTCATAAAATATTTTGCGTTTATGTGCATTCACGTTACAGGGAAAAAAATCCTGTTCTTTGCAAAATTAATTGAGAATAGTTTGATATGAACTTTTGAAATTTTCCAAATTATTTTTGATTAAATCCATTTTATATATGAAAAATTCGTGTAATTAAATTATAACTAAAAATATTAAACATCCAATAATGAAACTACGGAATACACTACAAATTTAAACTGCTAAAAAAGTTTAAGTTGTATTAAAATAGAAAAAAAAAAAAACTAAAGCAACATTATTCTGATATTAATAACAGTATTTGTAAATGAAATCTACTCACAATTTGCGACAGGAGAGAGGGGAGGAGTAGCTCCTGTACTTTCTTCAGAGGGTTGATTTATTTGATTCATTTTCAAGACTTCATTTGCCGCCATATTTTTTAAGAATACGAAAACAACTACATTGTTGCCATATTTTATCGCTATTTATAATTTCCCTTATTTTGATCAATTTAAATTAAATATTAAAAAAAAACTATAGTATATTAGATTAAAAATAAATAAATGGATTAAATTATATACTTTGTTTTTCCATCATTTAAAATAAAGTTAATCATATGATGGTTTTTAAAAAATTTCAATTAATATACAGCAAAAGTTTCTTCAAATTAGTGTCGCCATCTATGATCGCATAGAAGAAAAACAATATTAACTGTAGTTTCGGATAGGAAGACAAAATAATGCGTTTTATTTTTTCTATTTTCTTTTCTTTACGACCCCCCCCCCCCCCAAAAAAAAAGAGTTTTGGCTATGATGATTTTATTTTAGTCAAAGACTACATTAAGTAAAATACTACATTTCTATAAGATAGCATTCAACTCTTAGCATGTAGCAAGAATGGTCTAATCCATGAGTTCCCAAATTATGGGCTCAAATATTGAGTGGACCCTGAAATGTAGAGATGATTACAGCCTTGTTCAGTTGCACGTATTCGAGACTTTATTTTGTCTTTCTACCAAGAGGGCGCTTTCACTTATGGACAATCGTATAGTTTGTCCCCTCTATTTATAACTTATCTCTGTTGACGACTGTGTGCAAGACGGCAAGCACATAAAGATATTTTGTACTGAAAGAAAATTATTCGTGGAACTGGCGAACAAATTTTCACTTCAATTGAATCCCATATAAAAGGAAAAGGTTTAGAATGGAAGAACTGTGTCGGTATATGCACTGATAGTGCGCGGCCTATGGGCGAGAAAAACAGCAGTGTGGTTACAAGAGTACTTGAAGAAAGTCTCTGTGCTTTCTGCACTTATTGTAGCCTTCACAGAGAAGCACTGGTTCCCAAAGCATTACCATATTATTTAAAAATTGTGCTAAATACAGCTGTAAAAATTGTAAATTATATTAAAATAAGACCTTACTAGCAAGTTTTTCCAAAAGCTGTGAGGAAAAATGGGTTCTCTTCCTACATCTCTTCTTCTCTATACGGAGGTACGTTGGTTACTCATGGGAAAAGTACTGACACGATTAGTGGAACTACGGAATTAAATAGCAATTTACTTAGAAGGAAAAATAGAATATATTGAACATCTACTGGACGAAGAATTCGTTCTCAAGTTAACATATTTGGTGGATAATTTTTCCAAGTTAAACGAACTCAATTTATATCTGCAAGGTTAAAACTGAACCGACATTTTTCCAGTTCACGATAAAATTTGAGCTTCAGGAAAAATCTTATTTTCTGGGGGAGTTATATTAAGAATGGTAAATATGATTGTTTAGAAACGCTTGAAATCTTTATGGTAGAAAACCAAGTGCAGCCAAAAAGGAATGTACTCTCTGCAATTTACACTCCTTTATCATTGTTAAGAAATAATTTTTACACTTATTTTGTTGAAGAGATGAAAAAGTTCGAAACATCGAATTTGGATTTTTAACCCACCACGGGACAAAGTACCAATACAGAATGTACTCAAAAGCAAGTGAAGAATTCATTGTTTTATCAGAAAATATGTCGCTGAAAAATGTTTTCAATCGCAAGCAATTAACGAAATTCTGGCTCTCGATACCTGGGAACTATCCTTGCCTGTTTGATGAAGCTATGAAAGTCTTCCTCCCCTTCACTAACTCATAACTATGGGAGGCGGATTTTTGGCTATGGTCACCATTAAAACTAAACACCGAAATAAATTGAATGTACGTCTGATTGATAAGTGAGATTGATATATATCCATCTCACTTCGATTAAAAGTAACTAGAATTAAAATTGATGCTAAAACTGTAATAACAAAAAGGAGAAAACAGATACATCCTTCCCATTGAAATAAACTGTTTGTAGGACATTTAAGTATTACATAAAAATTATAAATATATTTATACCTATTCTCTAAAGCAGCCAATAGGTCACAAATTTTTATGTTTTTGTTAAATGGGTCGGAGTACAGCCAATTTTGGGAGAGGCTGGTCTAATCCAAATAAGATTTATTATTATTTTTAAAGACTTCGTTTATAAAACAAAAACTTCTTTAAGATGTTATTCTTTTTACTGTCTTTTAAGAGTATATTTACCTAAAGGTACATTAAAAGTAAAACTCGTACTTTAAATAATTATTATTTTTACAATCAGTTATAAGATACTTTGAGAAATAAAATAACATCCGTACTAATACACATATTGCCATGCAAATTCCAATGACTCATAGCTACTCTTTCATTAGATTAATTAACTTGCTTTCTCGTTTACACAATGCAGTGAAAGTATCATAATTGTCTAAAACTTCGAACTTGAAATTTTGTCAAATCTCCAGTTTTTAGATCTCTGAAAAATACAAAATTTTATTAATTGACAGACAGACAATTTTTATGTGGGAAAGATAATTGTAAAGCGCTTTGAGGTAGCAGATTGAAATTTGATATACAGTCTTTACATCAAATTTGATTTACTTCAATTACTTAAATATATCAACTTTTGTATAGGATTTCGTGTTTACAATTGTATTTCGCTATCAAATTTTTATTTCAATCAATTAGGAGAAATGCATCGAAAATATAAAATCAATTTTCGGATACTATCAACCGCATGTCAAGGTTAATCGCCAAGGATCACATGATAGATACAGTAAAAATGCTATATTCACGGCAAAGATTGCTATTTCGTAACTATCGTACGTCATACATGTTCGTATTAGATACTTTTATTTGAGAGTATGCGAAAAAGCTCGAGGAGGCACTACTCCCACTTGCTTTACTACAATTAAGAAAAATATCATGCTATTTTATATTCGGATTCAAATTAAAAAGGCGAGTCGCAGAAAGTGAATGGGTTATGTATAAGAAATAAGCGTCTTCGTTATATTTTAAGAGCTTTCCTATTATAATTGTGAGTCTAGTATGGATTGATAAAACTTGAAACAATTAATCATCAAAAAAATTCTAATATCCCCGAATAGTAAGAAAATGTTGTGAATCAAGTGTTCGAAGCGTAAGTCGGTTTAAAAAAAATACCTGTAGTTGCAAATCAATATTCTAAAGCAACCTCATTCTCTTGTAATAATAACGAAAGTTGCATTAAAGAAACCTAATTAGATATAAAAATAGCTTCGATGATTTTGTATAAAAAATCATTATAGATGGAGAATATTTTTAAAATACCCTTAAAATGATTCGATATGAATTATAAAATAATCTCCTCTATGAAAAAATAATTGTCTTCGAACCTCAAGTTCCATATACAGTGCTAGGATCAGTCTGTTAGTATTTTATCATGTGAGAACATGACGTTGTTTTGGTTAGGAGGTTTTAATGTCTCCAAAATTTCACGTGCAAAAAATATTCTTACCTGTTTTTACCAGTATTTCATTATTATTATGCATGTTTGTTGAAAAGAGTATGCATTTT
>JAOUZG010039500.1:1245646-1305079 GCA_026289955.1 Argiope argentata
CTCGTGAAAATTCTCAAAACAACGCGAACAATCTAGCGGCTACTAGACTATTCCTTTCGCCAAACCAATCAAGCTGGCGCGAGGCTCCTTGCCAAACGTGGCCAACTTTGGCGAGTTTTCGTGCCGCTCGCCCGCTTGTAACAATATATATAGGAAGAGAGAGGGGGAGATAGAGCACAATAGACCAGTCTCGTGATTGTTTCAAACCGGTTTAAATTGATTAATGACAAATTAATTAAGATAAATAATGACTTAAAAATAATAATGTCCTCAAATGATAACCTGAAATTTATTATCGAAAATTTCATTTCCATTAATTAATATTTATTTTTATTATATCAGCCGTTGCAAAGTAGGGAGAATGTTTATCCTTAGTCAAAGCAGTAAATTTGATAAATTTTCTATTCGATTATTAATTGTTTCAGCCTGAAAAATAAAGTTCACCCTTTTAACAAATACTGATAAATTTATTAGCTTAAAACATCTTTACGGTTATCGCATTTCTCCGAACAAGGATTTTTTTTAAAAAAAGAAAATAAATTATACAACCTATTTTATTCGTCATAAAAAATTAAATGCCTGTTAATTCCTTTGGGTGGGAACAATTTAAAAAGACCAAAGATGAGCTTTTAAAAAGTAAAGGAAACTTTTCAATATTTAAATAAAATGGAAAAATATGATATTCCTCTTAAGAACAAAACCGAGTCATGATGTTGGCTCCTCCGAAATTCCTAGGATAAAAACGCTAAAAAGGTCCTATTTTTCGATTAAAGAATTGAAATTTACTTAATAAACGGCCCCAAAAGGGACTGCCTCCTTTTGGGAAAAAAGTTTTCAACAAAACAAAATTAAATATATCTCAGGTACTTATTATTCAGAATTTCGCAGAGAAATTTGATACATTACAGAAAAACACATGTTAAATCGAATTATTAGAAAATCTCGATTTTCATTATGGGAAAAATTTTGAGGTAGTAATTTAACAATGTTAATTAACCCGATTATGTTTACGACTATTTTTATTTTTATTATTACTTATATTGTCTATTTCAACAAAACTGTACTCTAGAATCATTTTTATCGACCTCAATTTCATGGAGAAGAAATAACAAATACGAAAGCTACAAATGGTTTCTTTGCTATTGTTGCTGTTGATAATTGTTCCTACATTATTCATAAAGCCGATGTCATGGCACAAGCGTAGCGCGTCTTCCCCTTGATCTGTGCGTCCTGGGGTCGAGTCCTGGTTCGGGCATGGGTATTCTTTATCTGTGATATGATTGAACGTGCCCCCCCCCATAAAAAGCAACTGTGCAAGCGAATGAAATGAGTAGCTATTCTGTATGTGATGTCTTTATGTAATGTGTCGTTTGCTTCTGTAAGCCCCATGTGATATCTCATTAAGAAGGAAGATTTTTGAAAGAAATCGGAGAGTTTTATAAATTAATTTTGAAAGAGGTAAACATTATTGTATAACACTAAATGTATTAAATCTATTTTATAAAAACAATAAAAATAAACCAAATCCTATTTTATAAAGACCAGGTTTCGAATTTTCACCTTATAATTTCCCTGTCGCTTCAACCTTTACATATTAGATAAGAAAATTATCGCCAAACGATAAATTTCCATTTTCTGTTTCAGAGAAAAATCTACTGATAATCTGATGAATAAGCGATCAAAGAGAAAAAGAAACTTACCAAAGATAAAATAGACGCCTCTTTCTTTGCTTGATTTCAGCTGTTTTAGCGAACGGATATCGCTGGATTAAATTTTAAGTTATTTGGAGGAAAGACAATAAGGTGAGTTTTCTAATGCATCTAATATAACGTTTATGTAGGTTAGTAAAAAATAATCAATATCTCAAACATTTTTCAGGATTTTTTTAAACCGAAGCGCTTATGAATAGTAAAGTATAACTTTTTATGCATGATCAGATGTCTTATAAAAAATAGCAGCAAAAGGAAGTTATTACGGCAAAATAATCATATCCCAGTACATATGATGTTTAATTAATTCAAATTCAGCCAACACAGAAATGTATTTATATTTTAACTTTTTGTTATCAAAAATTATAATTCAATATTCTATTAATTATTTTTTTAATTTTTTGACATTTAAGTTTTTATTCTATTTTCTTAAAAGGCATAATCTACTTCGGGGATACATCTTTTATTCATTCATTAATTTATTTTTCATCCATGGCACATTTTCCACTTTTCATATAAAATACAATGTACAACACCGATATTTTATATACAGCGTAGATATTTTATATACAACGCCAAATATTTTAATTACAGTGCCGATAAATAAAAATTTAGTTTTTAAAGTTTCGAATTTGAGTTTCAACTAAACCCTAGTTCAGAAGAAACATGATAGTTAGATATTTCAATGGCATTTGAGTTAATTTTTTTTTTACTACCTAATAAGATGCCACCTTCTGTTTTAGGGATATTTTCTTATTTTGTTTCAAATGGAAATCCATTGAATACATGACTTGTCTATGTACTCGAAGTAATTTTCATATTGAATTATAATAATTATGGAGGGTTTATTTTTAACTTATAGGTATCGAAATTCAATAAATCGATGAACGTACGGCATAAGGGAAACACTATTAAGTGGTTAATTGAGGACATTTGACAAACAAATTCGTGACATTAGTTTATAAGATTGCTCCGAAAGTTAGTTCGAAATGAAATGGATGTCAAAAAGAATCATATGTCATATGAAATGTAAATTTGTTTTAAAATCGGTTTTGACAGTCTCCTCCAAACCTTCTTGAATACTTCCCAATAAAGGTAATATTTCCCGCCCCCCTTTCACCAAGTATCATGAATAGCAAGAGTGCTTCAATTTTTATTTTCAAACTTCGCACATGAGCGTTTTTTACTTCTTTCGTGCTCCGAAGGAAATCGAATGTACATTCTGGACGTCTTTTTTTTATTGATTGAAACTAAAATTTGATAAAGAGTCACAATTTCCACAGTAAAATCACATATAACGTTATCATTAATGCTTTTTTACATCAAGTAGGTAAGTCTCTAAGAAGAATAAGTCTCAAATAACCAAGATCCATGTAACTGAGAGCCACAAAAAACAATACCTCATTTATTAAAAAATATATAAAAATAAGACTAATGTTTAGTTTAATAATATGTATATCTTCTTTGCTCTTATTGCTATGAATTGGGCAGAAATGCGTAATCAGACAATGCTTTAGTGTCAAAATAGAAGGAAACTTCGAACTAAGCAATTATCTTAGGCTGCTAGCCTTAGCATGGACAGAAACTAAATTTAAAAAATCATTTTCTTAGTTGCTAAATAAATAAGTAAACAGAGGGGACGGTTTCCTCAAAACTTTCTTTGTCATGCCAGCAAACACTTTGCATGGTATCAGTGTAGAATAGTTATGACTTATTAACTTTTGGTGTGCACTTAGCATTTTTACAGAATATATCTTGTCATCCCTGGTGAGTTTCTTGGTGATTAATCTCTTAGACTGCTAGACAGCGTGGACAGAAACCAGATTAATTAAAAAAAATCATTTTCTTAGTTGCTAAATAAATAAGTAAACAGAAGGAGCGTTCTTCTCAAAACTTTCTTTGTCATGCCAGCTGACACCTTGCATGGCATCAGTGTAGAACAGTTACGAGACTTTTGGTGTGAATGTATCATTTTTACAGAATATATCTAGTCATCCTTGGCTATCAATCCCTGGCACGAGGTGAATAACATCCGAAAATCGAATTTATGTTTTAGACACTTTTTTCACAATAGATTGAAATCAAAATTTGACACAAAACTGCACTTGTATTCCCAAAACCTCATACCAAATTTGAAATATTTAAGTCATTGGTTTTTGAATTATCACCTTTACTTGTTTCTGAAAGTGTAGACAGATGGACAATAAACCTGTTGTTGGTTTTGTCTCAGGTTTTCAGATGTGTTTAGGCTATATATATTATTTCCATGTACCGAATTTTATTCATCTAGTTCTTTTTGTAGTTATCATACCAAATTATTTAGGCAAGGAGGCTAACAAAGCTTCTTTGAACGGATTTTGCTCAAAATTTGATATAAATCTATACGTTCGATATAAAGACAGAGTACCAAATTTCATCAATCTATTTCAAAGGGTTTTTTCTGTAATCTTTCAAACAGACAGACGGATATTTTCCAAAAATATGTTTTTAGAATTCAAGATCCAAAATATGGAGATTCATCAAAATCTCAAGTTCAATTTTTTTTTAACAATTTTTATATACCGAAAAAGTTATGAGATAAAATGTTTTGAATTATGAAATAAAAGGGACAAACTTATTAAATGGAAGATCTTTTGCTCTGAATTGCCTAGAGCCACAAAACACCTATATCTACTGCTGGGTTAAAGTTAGCAACTTTGGATCTTAAAGGAGGAAGCTAAATGTTTTTAAAGCACAGAGAAAAAATTACATACATTTTTTTACAGTGCCCCAAAAAAAATCGATACAATGATTACGCGATAAATTCTGTAAAACGGCTAAATTCAAGCTAAAAGTTATTGTGTTTAAGCATAATTATCAGGCGATTGTCGTGTATGTGGTAGACAATATATTTCTTTTTGTACGACCTTTTCGTACGAAGGCTTTCGATTTGAATCAGATTCACATTATTTTTGATGCTGGATTGCTACATCAAAATTTTATACTGCTGACGCTTATCGTCGACGTTAAATTAACCACTTGACATACGAATTTATTTAACTTCCTAATTAGATGATCTATCCAATCTTGAACATTTATTGTTATTTTTATTCCTATAATAATGTAACGAGTTTTAAGATATTGAGAAGTTTCTGATTCTGACATTTTAAATTACTGAATACTTTCACTTAATTGCAGGTTTAAAATTAATAATTCAATAATTCGATGTGCGTGTCAGAGACGACGCAGTGGTTAATATCAAATTCCGTAAAATAGACGATTCCATTTTTGTCCCATCAAACATTGCCTTTTTTACAGTGTACGTAATTTATTATTTCTTCCGGTAAAATTCTGGCGAAAAGCATACTTTCTTTTGAGGTTTTTGAAGAGAAGTCATGATTCATCCATAGCGACAAGATCCGTCAGAAACGGATTCCGTTCGTTTCGTTATAGTAAATCGATGAAAATTAGGCTTTATAGTTATCGTTGAGTTCGTGTGGGGAGGAGGAAAGACCCATCTATTCCTTTCCAAGCTTTTTTGAGACGATGGAAAAGGGTTGAATTGTACACATTGAAGTCGTCAGTCAGCATTCCAGTTGTCAAGCTTCCAATCTTTCCCACGCCTTTTAAAAGCAGCCTTAGGCGAAATCCGAAGTTTTACCACTAACTGGCTTTTCTCCCAAAATTGTGTAGCCAGATTTGAAACGTGTAAACCATACCCTGTACCGACATTCTCTGATTGTGCCCTAACTGAAAAGTTTTTTGAGATCGCAAAATGACTTCTCTGCTTTCCACCCTTTCTGAAAGTGGTACAGCATAATAGGACGCATATGAGTATGAATATCGATATGTATTTTTTATAACCTAATGCTAGAAGAATGTTTTAATTCGTAACTTGATAAAATATTGTAAATTTTTTAAAATTAAAATCTAGAAAGTCAAAGGAACTCTTGATAATTATACATTAAGCTAATATTATTTTATATAGATGGAACTCCAATTTCATAATGAAAGGTACTCATGGTCTTACCCAAGGTCCGAAACTTCATGCAGGAGTGGAGGATAACTCTGTATTTGAGAATATGCAAGAAAGTTTGTGGAAGACCACACCCTATGATTTAAATAGAAATCATATTTTTTTTATTGTTTCCTTTCTGAAATTCGACTCATTTTAAACTATAGAAACAATTTTGTAAAGCGAAATCTAAAAAAAAAATCATACATTTAAGAATTAAATCGCGATAGAAATAAAAGATTAGTAATTGTTGTATTTCTTTATCTTTAAATATTTAGAGGTAAATTTTTACTCACTTAATAAGTAATGAATTCTAGCTGCTAATATTATTATCACATTAAATTGTAAGTTATTATTTTTCTTTGTTATTAAATTTTTGTAAGAAATGTGCAATGTCGGGAATTCTGTCATTGATTGTGTTTATTGTTAACTTCAATTATACACTGTTTCATAATCAATATTAGTTGTTCGCCAACTAATGCCTTGCTAAAGACTGTAATTACACACCTTTAATGTAATGTTATACCATTATTTGTGGCTAACGTTTCCTAATAGCAAGAATAAAATGATTTGTTATTTATTGAAATCCAAAAGTAATATAAATGGATTTCCTTATTACACACTAGGGTTTATACAAAAACTGAATTTTTGAAAAACCGGATTTCGAATTCAATATTTAAAAACAAACAAACCTTTTTTAGCTGGTTTTCGGATTTGCCAAAAAATAGAACTTTGGAAAATATATTTATTTAATTTATATAAAATAACAAAAAACTAAATCAATATCAAAGCCAAAATATATAAAAAAAGAAAAAAGGATTACATATAAATATTATTTTCACTAAATAACGAAAACTCTAAAAAAAATCAAATAATATTTATATTATTTTCACTAACTTTAATATCTCCTAAAAAAATAGGATTTTATAAAACAACCTGTGGCTAAAGCTTGTTCTTCTTCTGGACACCGTTTAGGAGGGAATACTCCTTCATCAGCTACTGAGCTTCGTTTTATAGATTTCATGGCAACAAACAACAAATCTTTGATTTTTGCCGTTTTATTCGCTGCCTCAAATTATGAAAATTCAGCCTTCAGTGTCTTTGGATGTATAAGTTTTTCTTCCGGGTCTTCCAGAAACTTATGAATCGACTTTTTTCAAAACTCCTTTTAAAGAAGCATTACTCCGACGAGCCGTTTTTTCTATTTGCTCTTCATCAGAATCGTTTCCACTTAAAAATTTGGAAATATTCTAGTCAAACAATATCTTTGCAGATAATTTATTGATTTTTAATTAAAAAAATTAACAAAAAATAATTTTTACATAATATGGATATTTCAAACCGGTTTTTTAAATTTAAAAACCAGTTTTCAAGTGTGACAAATTTATATTTAAAAAAAAAAACCGGGTTTTTAAAAATTTTGACGGGTTTGAAAAACCATCAAATCTCATTACACACGAAATAAAATACCTGATAATGTTACTAACCAGTACTGATGTTATAATTATTTTGAAAAGCATTCCGTTTTTGCCTTCTCAATTGCAAGCAACATAGTAAGTACTGTAACCATCAAAAAATCCAAACTTAGGATACATAATAAATATCTCGAGTTCGAATTTTGGATATAATTTGGTTCTAATTTTGGATATAATATCTCGAGTTCGAATTTCGGAAAATATAATTCTTAAACTTTTTAAATCCTCGTGTTAATGTTCTCTGACTTCAAAGAAGATATTTTTGGCATTGCATCTGTCTATCTGTTTGAGGAAACGACGATTTAAAATGACTTAGAGGCGAGAGGCTGGAATTGGATGTTTGGAATTACGAATGAATAGGAAATATGGTTGATTACATGTGAACTCCATAACTACTAAAGGCAAAGAACTGGACAGATAATATTTGATTCACAGGCTGAGCATCTAAAATATAGGTACTTATAAAATTTTGAAAAAACTCCTTTTAACGGTTGAAAGTTCATACTTGTCAAAATACACATTTGGAGTTGAATTCAGTAAAAATATTAGATTTGCTCGATGTTCTATATTTCTTAACTATCTCTCCTTAGCCTTATCTAACGTCTGCAATTCTATGCAGAAGAAGAGGCATAAAACCTTTACTGAAGAAAATGCGAGAAAGTTTCGAGGAGACAATTCCTGCTGTTTTTATTTGATATCCAACCGGATTATCAAAATTAAGAAATATAGCACCAAAAATATAATTCTTTAACATTCAATTCTATTTATTAGAATTCAATCAATCTAATATTTCTGTGAAAAATCTATCATTTGGGTGAATGATAAAAAATCAACAAGTTCTATTCTACAGATGTTAGATTTGTATATCGAAACCTACCCAACTAGATTTCTTTGTTTTGTAATTATTGTGTTATTTATATTCAAAAAGCCTGATAGATATTCTTTGTTTTGTAATTATTGTGTTATTTATATTCAAACAGCCTGATAGATAAACTTCCTTTGAACAGATAATTTATTGTAACCCAAATTTCACGTCTAGCTTGCAGAGTTTTGTAGTCATTTTTACCACAGACAAACAAAAGAACGTTGCGTTTTTGTTTTTCAAACTCATAGGTCTAAAATGTGAAAATACGTCGAAACCTTATGCAGCAAATTAATGGAAACATGGGGGGGGGGGGGATCAATAAATGCAGAAAAATGGAATGCATGCAAAAATGCGTATCTGAAAATTTTCAACGGTAATTGGGGCAACAAAAGTGTTTGAACTTTGGGGTAACGCAATACAGATCAGATATTTTTAATTTCGTTTATTTTCTTTTATTTTAATTCAAAAGTACTTCAGAATAAATTCGAACAATTGATTAACCAACAATGTTTAATTTTTAAGGCTACACACACGAAGAAAATAAACAGCATCATTTGAAATAATCGGTTCGAAAACATGTTAAGCCTAACTTCATTAGAGTGGGGGAAAAAAAACCTGATGTGGACTCATTTGATGGTGGGAAAATCAAGATGTATATATACACTGACATTGCAAAATACTGCAATAAATTTTTCTGTTTAAATTTGACACCAATCAGTGTCATTCTTATGAAAGCACATTTTACTTACATTAACCGGTAGAGCAAATTAATTATAAAATTCCACCTTTACAAACACGAAAGAAAATGAACAAAAGAACAAAGAATAAAGATTAGCATAGTAATGTTACTTTTATTATTGCTACTAAATTCCAATTTTGAGTTTTAATATACTTTTTTTTCCAGATCTGGAAAATAATGGATTTGGACTTGTTGCAAGACACCAACCGACTGCGAAACTTATCAAATTTTCTAAATCTGGAAGATAATGCAAACAAATATAAATTTTCATCCGCATCTCCTATTTGTATCCTTTTAGAGGATTATAACAACCTTCAAGAATATGCAAAACAGCAGCAAAAGATTTGCAGTTCGTATGGAATAGATGGAAATTCGATTTCGAACGACATCTTAAAAAAGATGAAAGATCTTCTGTTCCACTTCGGGACCCTCGAAGGCACTGTTTGTGCTTTTTGCGATTTGAGAGCTGAAATGTGCCTCGAACAAGAAGAATTTTTTGATCATATCATTTGCAAAGTGGAAGAAAGATTGAGTTCCAGCTCTGATTCCGAGGAACAAGAGAGATTTTATAAAGCATGTTTCAAAATTCGGAAAATGTATCAGATGTTTCTGCAATAAATCTCAGCAAATAATTCAGGTGACTATTATTAAATAAATAAATATATTAATAGTTAATTCATTTATTAAATGAATAGTACATAAAATAATTAATTTCAATTTTTTAAAATTGAAAATGATCTAAAATTCAAGGGGAATAGTCTCCCTAAAACTTTTTCACGTACATTTTAATAAAGGTATTATCCCAGAGAGTGCCCGTTAAATTTGTCAAGATCAAATGCCCTTCTGCTATTGTGGAGAGGCGAGTGAAAGCGCAGGTGTTGTCCTCGTCATTAGACCGGTGTTCAAAATTATTTATTTTAGAAGAAAGAAGCATATTGAATAACATCGAACTAATGCCAGGTAACGAAATTCAGTGGGAACGGTCTCTTCGGAACTTTCTCATATATTCTCTGATAAATGAGCTTACGTACTACTAACCGCATGCCATTGGCAAACAATATTTACGAAAAAGAATAATAGCATGTGATTTTGGGCATTTTATTTTATTTCTTAAATCGTTGGGATGCAGTTAATATACAAGCACCAGAAAATCGAATGAGTGTTTGTGTTATTTTTTTCCAATCGATTGAAATTACAATTTGATACAGAATGGCAATTCTTGTTAAAAAAGGACATTTTAAATTTTATATATTTAAGTCATTCCGTTTTTAAGAAGTTACACTTACATGTTTACGAAAGTGCAGACCGACAAAATAGTCAATCCTTGATATATCTGATTCTGAATTTGATACATATCCAGATTTTAATTGCTAAAGGAGTGTATTAAATTTTATCTATCTAGCTTTATTCGTTTTACAGTTATAGAATTGATTTGCATTCAGATAGCAGAATAGATTTATTTTATCTAAATAGATTTCCTTCAAAATTAGATAAAAATCTACAAATTGACGAAAAGATTATATACTGAATTTCATTCTTCCAATACAAAGCGTTTTTTTCTTATCATGTTCACAGACAGCATACAGACACAAGTAGAAAAAGTGTTTTGTTTTGAATTTTGGATGGTTTAAATGTAAAAAATTCATCAAAATCTCACTTTTGAATTTTTTTGACAATTGCAATATTTAGTATAGTTGGTATATGGGAAATTATATTCTTGTACAGATTCATCTAATTATTAAATGAGATTATAAAAACTCTACTTTGTTGTTCTCGTATTCCGCTTTACAATGGAAGGAGGGGCGCAGTAGCTTGGATCCCCTGAGCACCTGAGGGCAAAAGTCTGACTCCTAGCTCACACACGTCACAAACCCTTTTTACGGCGCGCACTTCATTCACGCATTTCATTCATTCAACCACAGATCGTAATTAGATCCGAAACTGAGAACGGTCATCGCTGATCCAGTACCCTTGTGATATTATTCTCAACATGGAGGACTTTGTGACTACGATCGATTTAACGTGTGCCAGCTACAGCACACACGGAGAGTTTTTGGCTGGATGATTCGAACTCACAGCCTAATGGGTGCGAATCCAACGCCCTATAGAACAGGCTATCCTGGGACTTTTCTTTCCTTTGATTCATTTTTAATTAGTCAAATTAAATTCAAATCACAGATGACATTTCCCGGACTATTCAAGAAGCGAATTAAAAACCTGTTCCACTGTTAAACCTATTATTATCATGCCAAGTTTCATTGTATTGACATTTCCCCTCTACAAATACTCACCTTGAGTTATCTCTTCCAACACTTCCCAAGCACAAAATAAATTAAATATTCAAGTAACAATGGTTCTATTTAACTTTTCCGTCTTTTTCGAAGACCGATTTCTAAGTGAAATCAGGGCCCGATTTAGCCTAATTGGGTTCGTTATGAAGAAGATTTATTAAATAAGGAAACTTAAAATAACATTTATAGTCGATTTGGGTGCACGGGGCAACTGCCCTGTATGTCCCTGCTTCAGTCAGGCCTCGGTACTAGGCTTACAATCTGATTCCATTAATTTGTCATTTATATGGGCTTAGTGCAATGCTAAGTACGACATCTTGGACCAATCTGGTGGTGGCCAAAGATGTGGTACGCAAACTTAGAAAGAGGATGCTTGGTCAAGTGTTGTTCTTGTAATGTGAGGATGATTCAAAATTAGGAGATAGATTGCAAACATCACTTCGTTTACTTCTAAAAGGGACATTAGCACAACAACATCAAACTAAATTTATGAATAAAATGAATTTGCTTTTTTGCACATTCCCGTTTACGTGACCGGTGCAAAAAATGCACACACACATTTTATTCCATCAAGAATACGGTGGTGTTAAAATTGTTAATAAGTAGTTATTTTTCATTACTTCGACATTTTTTCTTAGAGAGAGAAAAAAACAAAAACTAAAGACATTGTACACTTTAAAAAATTTCTTTTCATCAATTTACATTAAAAAAATTTCATAAAAATCGTAGGAACATAATGCCAGAAATTTTAATTCAACTAGAGACATTTAATTTAAAAATTTACTAAGCCCTTTTCATAAAACAGATTATTGATTTTTTCTTTGATAAATAAAAACATAAAGATGCAAAGAAATATCGAAATGCCATTTAGATTCACATTATGAAACATCTCATAATATAATTTCACCAAAGCATAGCTAGGACCGTATGTTAATAATGGGAAACTTTAAATCACTGTTACGAATATGTAATATCATTTCTCTAAACATGGTATTCTTATGGTTAAAAAATGTTTGATTTACGATTCCTAATTATATATATATATATGATGTATTCGTATACTATCCAAATTGTAAATCCAAATAGACAATTTCCGCATTATTACTGTATGGATATATTATTACAAAGACATTAATTTACAGAATTTCCGTAATTTAACGTTCCAGTCATTGCAAATATAACAACATGATGTGGACATGATTAAATAAAATTCTTACTTTTCATTTTGAATGAAAAAAAAAAATGAAATATATTTCTGTGAAATAAGAATTTTATTTGTATTTGATAAAACAATGAATGCGCTGTTATACGTCGGTATAAGGCGCTTTCTTCAAGACTTCCTATTGATTTCATTACCCTGTATACCTTTTTTAAAAAAAATTTAAACCCATTACTTCATGGAATGCTAGCATCCTGACTTAGGGATAGGGTGTCTTTCCAAAGAGCTGGGCCTCCCGGGCGATTTCCTTCTCTGTTCTATCTATAAGGTGTATGAATGTCCCCCCCCCCTTGTTAAAAGGGGCTGCGCAAGCAACTGTCATGAGTGAATAGCTAAGTCACACTCTTGGCCCTGGTTGGTGCTACTTCAAAACAAGAGACACTCCTTTCGGCTTAAAACTCACCAATGCCTTGGAGTAGCTTGTCTATTACAAGTGTCATTAAAAAGAACTAAACCATGGAATTATTGGATATTATTATTTAAAATAGTTACTTTAAAATACTATGTTAAATAACATGATTTAACAATAAAATTTATAATAATAATATTAAATATTAGTTTCCATCAAAAGCATTCCACAAAATCTAGCAAGTTTAATCTTTCCACTAATTTCAATCAATGCAATTTTTTTTAAAGTTTAGTCTATGCTTTAATGAAACAGTTAACATTCATAAGCAGAAAATGCGAGAAACAGTATATCATTTCAATCTTCTAATCTTTTGTAATGTACTTTAAAGGTCTGAACTACAATAAAACGATTGGTTTCCATCCCCCCTTCTATGTCTTGTAAATACCCTTTCTCTCTCTCCACTAATCCCCCCCCCCCACATACACACTTAAAATCCTTTTAATAGAAAACTTTGAAGTTGCTTGGAGGCTTGCATTTACCAGACATAACTTTAAAACATCAACAACCTAATACCTAATTGCTTATTAGTTTTATTTTTTCGAACACTTTCATGAAGAAATGGAAATGTTTACAGATTTTCTTTGTGCACTTGTAATTTTAAAATAAGCACAATGAATGCATATATTTTATATGAAGAGAATATATATATATTTAATTTTATGTTTAAATTTTTGATTATTGGCAGTCTATTTATAAAAGGCAAACATGGGTATGGAATGGATTTTAAGATCCCTCAAAGTTTTAAGGCAAGTGCCTCCAATACCTTGTGAAAGGCTGCTGCTGGATATAATTATTTTATAAGAAATGTTATATATTATTGCTCCTGTTTTTAATATTATGATTTCAAATTTCTCAAGTTTAATAGTAATTTAATAAATAACAAATCATGAGCTTTTTTTACTTGAAAACTAAAGATAATTTTTGTAGAGATATTAATGAAAAAGAACTTATATTTCAGAACGTATTGGATTATATTTGTTGATATTTGCAAAAGTTTCTAAAATAAAAAAAAAGCACCCCCCAAACTTTCTTAAGTTTTAATGCTATCGTATTATTTCAAACTACTATGGAATTTCTTTCTTTTAAATGATGCATGCCAATCTAAAGAGACTGAAAAGTAATTGAATACTGTTAAAAGTGTGTGGAAAAAAGTGTAAATCTCTAATGATTAGTATAAGTAAAGTTTGTGGGGGACCCTTGTGTATGTCAAGATCTTTAGTAACATAAAACATGCACTACTTGACATCTAATTTAACATTAAGCTCAAAAAGATGCATATATAAGATATGTCAAATCAATATACATAAATTTATTTTTATATAATAACAAGGTTTCATCATATTATTTGGAATTATATTCATATTGTCCTAGATCATAAGCCTTTATTACAATTTCCATGTATAGTCAAAATATTTAGTATATGGTGTTGTATATACTTTTAAAATAATAACTGTAAAAGTTAAACATTTACTAAAAGTTTTTGCATATTGAGCAAATACATTATATTCATCCTTTTTTAAATTGATTTTTTACTATGATATATATTGTTTTGTTGCAAATAAAAGTTCCTATATCACTTACAGCAATTTTTAACAATATTTATTGAATAAACAAGGTAAACACAAAACAAAATAACATATTTAAAATAAATCTTTTAAAATAAACAACATTTTGTAGATACAAAAAATAATAATAAATTAAATAGGATATAACAATATAATATAACAGTAGCTAAAATTTAATGAAAATTAAAAAATAAATATAATAAACATCCATTCATTCAGTATTCTTTTAAAAAAATTGGTTAAAAAATATATATAGCAGTAAGATTATAAATAAAAAAATATATTTTGGATAAAATTTTAAAAGTTCGTAGATTTATACATTCAAAACTTTCATACATTTACATATTTAAACATCTAGAAAATAATTATCTCACTATTATTAATAATGAAAAATGCAGAAACTTTTCAGTTGGTTTCTAATAATTTAACAAACAAAAATTTAACAAACACATGTCATTTTTTTATAATATAGGCAGTATGTGGTAATTTTATTAATAGGGCAAGGCAATAATGTGGTATTCACTTCCCTCTCAAGAGACCAACTTGAAATTTTTTTTATTATCTAATATTCTGCCATATATATATATATATATATATATATATATTTATTTATTTATAATCTAATTCAAGAAATATTTTATTTTAAAATATGTAGTCTTTGGTTTCATATACTGGTCACATCATTTTTTGACAGTAGATTATCTGAACTAATACATCTTGGTGAACTTAAAAGCTCTCTATACCAATAGATCACTGTCATTTAAGGCAAAATGAAGATCTTTACACATACATCAGATATGTAAATATTATCCTCTTTCATGTTTAAAATAAGTTTTTGTGTTAAAAAATCAAATTTTTAATCTATATAATTAATTTGTTCAAAGCATTCATTTAAAGAATTTTATTCTAATGCCACAAATATAAAAATTGAAGCCTTGCTTTAATCTTGTTTGAACTTAAAGGTATTTTGTCTAAGAGATTATCAATCAAGCTGCTTCCTTTTCTTCTTTTCTCTTCTGAATGAACTTTGTAATTTTTGAAGAAATTCTATATCAATCTCAAGTTGCTATACAGGTCACCTGCATCAATGAAAGCCTGTTGAAATCTTGATTTCATGTCCACAGTAGATTAAATCATTTTGCCAATCATTCCTACTGCATTTAACACGATTTTACTATACATCTTACTTACAATATAGATGATAGTGCTAGCAATAAACTTATAATCTATTTCTTTAATACTGAAGGCAAAATTTTTGCTTAATGCATTAGTCCCCCCTCATCTTACATTAATCCCACCATTTCTTCAACTTGATACTTAATTGCAATAACAGCTTTCTCATTTTAATGGGATATTCTTTTTCAAAATTGTCTAACTATTACGCAAGAGTGAATAAATGTAATATCTTTTATAAAATTCCAAAGAATTCCTTAATTTTCAGATAGGAGAATGCAACACCATTAACATCTAAGTTTAGGGGATATATAGTAAAATGAGCATAAAATGCAGAGAGTTTATATACAGAATTCCACTTTCAGAGCAATCAATCAAAGGCATCCTTAGGCTAATAAATTCCATTAGCTTCCAAGAGCTTCTATATTTATTATTAATATACTAGTAAGACAAGTTTTTAGCAAGAGTTGGATAATCCCTGAATGTCCAGCACATTATATTCACAATAAGAGGAGAGGATACAATTATTAAAGGTTAATTATTTGTTATTTTCTCGGAGTTCTTAAACATATTAAACCTTTTTTACTTCTTCAAGCTCCTGATATGGTGTCACCATAATTTTGGGAACCTTGAACAATTGTGTGGGCCATCCCAAGTAATTAAATAGGTTTGCTTCATTCTGTTTTAAAAAGTCTTCAAAAAAGCATAATTACACAGGAATACACAGACACAGATTTATGCAAATTCTACAAAATATATTGTTTTGTTAAAAAGTGTAACTTTAATTTGAATTAACATATATGCATATTTATAGAGAATTCAATATTATAAATAAGCCCTTAAATTTTTTCAGAAGCGCAATAAAGACGAAAATGGAAATTATCTATTTAAAACTATTACATACATTATTTAGCAAATAATTTGTATGTCTGATATCTAATATAGTTTCACAAATGTTGTATAAACAACAATTTATCAAGAAAATATTTCTTTGATCTCTTTTCAAATCTAGAGTTTTTTTAAAATTAACTTTAAGAAATTTAATGCTGTCTTGCATATTATTTTTAAAAATAGATACATTTAGGATCTTTTGTTTTAGGCACCCAAGATAAAATTTCATCTCCATGAAAATTGATACATTTTATTTTAGATCAATAAAAACCAGAATATTAGGCATTACATTAATTAAAAATATAAGGGTGTCTTGGAAATAGTCCAAACACTCTTTCAAAAAAAAAAAAAAAAACCATCCTAAACAAATTCAAAAGTACACTTTTTTGTACATAAATTTTTTTTGTTGTAAAAGTATATCTCAAAATAGTTGCTTTACTCATAATATACAAAGTACTTATATTATTATATTTCAAAATATAAACAGTTCTTTTTATCTTGCAGCATTTTATGGTACTGAGAGTAAAAATTAGTTTTCCAACACAAATAGAAATGTAACAAATCAAAATTAAGACTTACTTTGTGTAGTTTATAGCTAAGAGTATATATGATATAAAATAGCAGAAATTTTTTTTCTCCCTTGAAAATATTCAAGAATTAATTCATGAACACTATTTGAAAAATAAAAAAGTTCTAACTATAAGCAAATTAAACAAGTTATGGTTAGTTTGAGAATATAATAATAAAAGCAACAACAGTAAAAAAAATCTCAATAAAACATTTTAAAATAAATTTTGTAATTAATATATGGAAGAGAATTAATTAATTAACAAAAATCCTTAAACTAATATCTTAAAAATAGTAAAAGTGAAAAAACACCTGTTAAACGATTTAACATTTTTCTTGAAATAGCATAAGTAATGATTATTAAACAAGTAAATTATATATATGCAATTTATAATGCCAATTAAATTAATTTAATGACATCCACATCATTTATAATATCCTAATCTAAGGGAGAACTATTTTTTAATGGATAAAACATGTTTAACTCATTTTAAATATCAAATTCAACAACAAATCCTCATACAAAGGATACTAAAACTGATATTCGAATTGTCATTCACAAATTTGTAATAAATTTGATAAAAATTAAAAGAAAGAAAAAGAGCTGGAATAGCTTAATGGCAATCTTATTTAGTATCAATTTTAATATATAAAACTGAAATATTATATCCTAACTAAAATGAACATTCTACAAATGGAAAGATAAAATGAGATAACATAAAATAACAAAATGTATGTTTCAGCCATATTTCTAAACTATTATATACCTTTATGAAAGCCTTAAGAAAAGAAGATTGGAAAAAGTTTTAGAGAAATGAAAATAATAACACATTTAGTATTAATCAAGATAACCTAATATAAAAGCATAAAATACATTTTGATAATCACCTTAACATACATTAAAAAAATGTACAAAAATGATAACTAATAAAATTTAACAAAAAGTCTTACTGTAAATTCGTAATTGATACATGATAATAAACTTTGAATATACATCAAAAATACAAAGCTGAATATGTATCAAAAACAAGAATTTCATTGTGGATTAATACTTAAATTTCATAATTGCGGAATTTTCGAAGAACCTCATTAGCTGGATCTCTATCCCATGCCTTGCACTTGCAACTATCTTCAGGCTCTGAAGAATCTGATAAAAAGATAACATGCATACATTAAGTATACAGATAATATGTTTTAGAGAATTATACATTCTAACACCAACAAAACAAAAATATGAAATTATTTCTTTTAAAAAATAAAAATTTGCTTACAAAAATAATCTATATTCAAAAATGGAATTTTTTAAAAAATATATATAACGCATATTTTTTTTTATTTTATCAAAATTTTTTGTGCATCGAACATATATAATATATTAAAATATTTTGCTATAAGTATATATTAACTTTAACAATAATAAGTAAATGATACTCATATTAAATCAAATGATACTCACATACTCAAACAAAAACAAATTCACTTTATGAAAGAATAGAGGTTCATAACTTTATAAAGAATTATAAAATTATATAATATAAATCAATTTCTTAAAAAAATATCAATTCAGATCATAAATTCTATCAGAAATTAATTTTTATAATATAAAGATTACAAATGATAACTATTTCTGATATAAAATAATTTTATTATTTAGTCATTAATGAAACTGGGATATACATGACATTGATTTGTTTGATGAGAAAAATGATTCCTTTTTATTAGTACATTTCTAAAAATGGTACTTTTTTGTTGGTCGAGAGCAAGCGAAAAATTGCCCAATAATGTAGAATTCTGAAAAATTTCTTTGCTGATTTTTCGGCTGCCCCTGGCTAATGAAAAAGTACTCTAAAATATAATTTTTGTTTTAAAGTTTGTTTAATAAAAGTTTTAAATAAACTTTAAAATGAGAAACTTTAATATATGTAGCAATTACATAAAATACTAGATTTCAAGATTTTAAAATATTTCATTTATTTAAATGGGGTTCATGAATTGAATAAACATTTATTTAGAGGGCACAGATGGAAATTTATTTACACAAGTTATTTACAAATATTTGCAATTAATAAAGAGAACAACTCATTCTTCCATGGCAACTCATTAACTCATTCACAGAGCATGGAGAAAATAAATTGAAATGCTATAAAACAATTCCGATTCTTTTTCAAGTTTAGTAGTTTCATTGAGATCAAAGGCATTGATGATCATACATCACTCTCACTTAATGAAAGTAAACAAGTCCTCTAACAGCAATTGCAACAAAGTTATTTATTGGTTTTGGAAAACTCCTGAATGTTCTAAAAAAAGAACAGAAGTCTGGAAAGTAGCCAAATCTATTGCAAAACATTTTGTATAATTTGTCATAAAACTTCAAATTTAGCATCAAAACTGTAGCTAAAAACTAACATATCTTCAATTTACAGAATTTACAAGTGATTGAACATTTTCTTTTAAATAAGATTTTGATATCAGGAAGTTTTGCTTAAGCAGTTTTATCATAAAGTGTCAATAACAACAGTGAGATCACATGAACTTATAATACTAGAAATTCATTTTATAAGAATAAGTAAATAAACTTAATTCAACAAATGCTGTTATATTTACCATTACTTTTGGGACAAGAAGCTTCATTTTCAAGGCATGTATTTTCTAACATCAAATCTTTTTGTTTTTTATTGACCCAATGGCAAGACTGAAAAAGTAAAATGAAGAATTTAGAAGCTCATAAGAACCATTTCATTCTTGGTGACCTTAATAACAGCATTTTTATTCAAGTTCCTTTCAGAGAATAAAACAATTTAAATATAACATTTTAGATACACACCATAAACGGTTATGGTATACACATGTTATTTGTGCGATAAACATACCATACTTTATGGAGTTTTGCGCATATCTAGATCAAATTAAAATAATAAAATCTTTGATCATAAATTTCAAGTTGTGAGAGAGCATTTTTATTTTTTAAGTCTTTATTTATCTTAATTAATTTAATCATTAACCAGTTTAGACCGGTTTGAAACAATCAAGAGACTTCTCTATCTGTCTCTTCACTCTCTTTCTCTCCCTATATATGTATATATAGTGATAAACTTTTATAAACTTTCATTTTCATTTTCTGACAAACAAAGTTTTGGACCTCAACCAATTTCAAGATGAAATAACAGCTATGATGTCATAGTTCTTTGTCAGCCTTTTAAAAAATACACCTGCTGTCAAAAAAGCATACATAACAATAAAACAATATTGGTAAAAGCATATCAACTTTTTAAACATGCATCTGCTTTCAAAGAAGCATACATAATAAGTAATACTTGTAAAAATATTTTTTGACCATAAATTTCTCCCAAACCCTCTAACCAAAATTTTGAGATTTATTATTACATTTTTTCACATGATAGTAAAACTCCAAAAAAAAATTTAAAATCTGAATGGATGATTGCTAGTTTTAGAAGATAGTTCCTTGAAAATTAAGATACTATCTTCACATAGTGTGTGTAAAATAGATTTATACACAATACAATTTATAAAAGTTTTGTTTTAAGATAAAAAGGGCTTCCATATCATATCTTTAGTCAAGTTTTTAAATTTTATCAAGTGATATTTTAAAAGAAATATGGTATATTTCTTACGATCTTCATGAACTAGGAATGTTATCCCGATCTATTAGTGGTAATTGTCACAGTGAATTTTGAAAATTTTTTATATTCAATGCACAGTAAAGAAATTTATAAAAAAAGAAAGCATTTAGTACTCTCTTAGAAAAAAAAAACACATGAAGGATAGACAGAAATATTGAAACTTCATCAATATCTCAGAATTTAATTCAAAAAACTAATTATTGTTTGAAACTTAACACAAAGAATTTAAACACTAAATACATAATTCACATATTTTTTTATATGAAAATCATATAATTAGGATACAAAAGCCTTTGTTCATTTTATTTTCTAAGTAATGCCAATCTAAAGTCAGGTTAATCAACTATGTAAAGCCAATACCAAGATTTACACACATAAAAAGACAATAAATTAGAGGCAATTTGGAGAAAAAAAGTAGTTTTTAACATCTACTCCTTATATTTTATTAAGAATAAGTTTTTCCTTAGATTCCCATCTTTGTATTTAACTACTTGTTATTAGTTAGTGCTAAAGATTCTTCAGACTTTAGTCTTCTCTGTAAGAACAATAATTTATTTCTATATTTCACTAACTTTTTGTATCATCAATAACAGCAAAAATAAAATAAAAGCAAATACTATAAAAAAATAATTGGTAATAATAAATTACAAAGGCAATTAACTTAAATATTTTAAAATTTATCACTAGGATATCAAGGTCATAAGTTCAATAAAAAATTTATAGAAAGAGAAACAAGCATTATTTGTTTTAATCTTTTGGTAATAAAATTAGAAAAAAAAATTAAATCTAATATTCTAATTAAAATTCTACTAAAAAAATCATTTTGTTTATAAACAATTTTGAGGAAAACTTACAGTGTGACAAGCTTTGTTCAGATTTAAAAACTGTTCAAATGGTATAGCAAAACCACTTCTACGCCATTTATCATATAATGAACGCTTACTAGAGTCTGTTAAAACTTCTTTAGCTTTCAACAATTTTTGAAATCTTGAAACTGGAAAAAAAAAACAAAACCTCAAAAATTATTTTTATAAATAATGAGTAATACTAGGAACGATTGAAAAATAATTACCAGCATTTGGATCTCCCTGATTTTTATCTGGATGATATTTTAAGGAAAGAGTCTTATATTCTGTTAAAATCTGTTCAATCTATAAACACAAAGCAATATAATTAATTATTTCTGGGTGTAATACTATAATATAAATATAGTGCAAAGCTAAGATTTCCCCAGCAATTATAATATACATCAGCTAAAATATAATTCATCCGATTTGAGAAAAATGCATTTATATTATTTGCATTAATTTGTCTCATATTCTTTTAAATATTTTTCCTTTTCTTGATACCATTCCTTTTAACAAACTTTTAGCTTAGCTATAGTAAAATAGACTTTATATTTTTTTTCGGTAAAATGACTTATTTAAATAATTTTAAAAAGTAATTTTTTTTCCTTTTGTTTTTTAAAGATTGTATCAAACCGTTTCAAGACAAAAATTTTAAATTATTATAAGAAATGCAGAGAAAATTCTTTAGAGTTCTTAAAACAATATAACCAAATTATACTTTTAAAATCCATAGATTGAAAAAATTTAGAGATCTGATTTGGTTATTTTTTCATTGACAATCAAAGTTCTTATCAAAAACAATCACAGAAATACGGAGACATAATTTTTTTTTTTTTAAAAAGAATGTTGTTAACATATTAAATAATACAGGTTTGCATTATTTAATAAGTTAATAATTTATTAAGTTTTCTACCGCAACTACACTTACACTTGAGGTTTCATCACATCCAAGTAAAGAATAGAAATCATCTTCATCAGATTTTGTGTAGCTAAGAATGGAATCCATATTTAAGTTTTAAATAAAATTTTGGACACGTTAAACAAATTAAAAAAAATAACCCACAACTTTCTGTTTATGTTTAAAAGAACAAAAAGTATATTTTAAATTGACAATCTCCCGAATAAAAGCCTCGTTTATTTAAATTATTTATTCAAGATGAGGAGCCATCCGTGATGCAACAACATCCATCCGATATTATTAATTGTTTTGTTTTTGTTTTCCATTTAAAAAGCTGTGAAGTTGTAGTGCACTCTTTTGGTGATATGTTGGTATGAAAGCGTATACAGAAGTGTAAATAATATATTTAAAAGAAAAGAAATAAAATTAGAAATGTCAGAAAACTATGACAAGGAATTTGTGGGAAGAAATCCGGAAATAGAATTTAATTTGATGAGAATTTATATCAAAAATGTGCGGCAAATATTGAACTGAGAAATGATGTGAAGTGAGAATTATTTATAAATCATACAAATAAAAAAAGAGAAACCGATCTTGTTCGAATATCTCTTACTATGTTCCAGGGCTAGAATAATATTTGTCAATAAGTTGATGCGCAATTTGTTGAATTTGAAGGTTGAATTATAACATAATGTAATTTTTTTTTGCTATTTTCTCCTACTGTAGTTGGAAAAACAGTTTTCTGTGATTCAGCATGACTGAGAAAAAACTCAAAAAGGATAAAAAGTTAAGTGTAGAAGAACTTTATCAAAATAAAAATTTCATTCCTCCAAAAGAGAAAAACTTAGAAACTATTTTTGAGGAACCTCGGAAAGCTAAAGATGGGAAGCCTGTGTTCACTTCAGTTAGAAAGTATAAGCGGTATTTACATTTTGATCCCACCGAAGGCAAAATTCAAAAACGAAAAATGAAAGCCAAAAAATGTGTAAATAAAATGAAATTAAATACTCTTAGAACTAGATCTTCAACGAAAACTGTTCGTGACGAGGATATGTCATTGTACATATTAGAAACCATAAGCGACTCATCTGATAGTGACATGGATGTTGCACATGAAGAACCAGAATCAACTTCTGGATCGCAAAACAAAAGGAAGCTTCGCTTGAGAAAAAAGGTTTCCCTTAAGAAAAATCAAAGCATGCAAACTGTGAAAGAAGTATGTGATCCAATGCCAAATCAAGATGTTTTACAAGAAACCACAGAATCTCAAAAAACACTAGAGACTAATTCTGCACCTGAATCTCAACAAAGCACAAAAACAGAAAATCTACTTGAATCTCAACAAAGTACAAAGGCAGAAAATCTACCTGAAGACTCCATAGAAGATTCAGATCCAGAAAAATTGGAGGAACCTGTTGAAGAACCTTCACGAAGATCCTCGTGCATTGTAAATTGAATGGATACATAAGCATGGATTGAATTTGTTTAATGGTCAATGGTGTGATGGAGGCAAAATTGCTTACTTTTTACATAACATAAATTGTTGAAAAATACTATGTAAGTTAAATGTTTAAAAAGAAAAAATACTAGATGTGAAAATGTAAAATATATTTTAAATGTTTCTTCATATAAATTCTGATTTTTCTTCTCCCATTCTTAATATATCTTTTTATGTGCTTACTAAAGATTTGTAAGAAATTCACATTTAAAAATATTTCATTTAAATCATTTGCATATTCAAATAATCATATCCCCCCCTCTTTGATATTAGTCTTTTTTTTCCTAGCAAAAGTAAAAAATTAAATTTTACAGATTGTGATAAATTCTGCAGTTTTTTAAAATGTTTAGTTATATTTAAAGTCTTTTTTAATATATTAAAAAATGAAGTTTTGCTCAATGTTATATATAATCTTTTTAAAAGTATATTCTATTATAACCATATGTTTTAAGAATTTTATTACAAAAAATATTAAACATATCAGTTTTACATACTTATAGATATTATTAGTACATGCCTGTTGAAATGAGACTTAAGAATGATGTTTTTTTACAAATCTGACATCAAAATGGTTCACCATTCATTCTGAAAAATGACTTTCTAACCATCATATTCAATTGAGTTGGATTGCAACTTTTTATATCTAATATTTGGAACATTCTGAAATTTATGAAAAACAATTTTAATGCAAATAAAATTTTTTAAAAGTGATTATGTATATTAATGTTGTACACAAACAGAATATGTACCTGAAGATTTCAATGAAGCCAAAAATTAATGTAATAAAATTGAGCAGTACTTTATATTATAACTTTTATCTGAATTTTTATTTATAATAGTTAATAAATTTTACTCATAATTTAAAAAATTTTTAATACTCATTGTTTTTATAAATTTTTTGGGGAAAATAGATTGGGACTATCTAAAAGGTGATTTGAAATTTAATTATTATTTATTGGAAAATTGGTTATATACTCTTTAAATTTATTATTTGGTAGTTGCAGTCTTAACATATAAAATAGTCTTTTTTTAGATTTTTCTTCAGAAGCTCTATTTATGGTTCAGATTAAGAAATAAGTTGTAAATATTTTTTTATTTCTTAAAAAATTGAAGTGTTTTAAAGTTTTAATTAAAATACAATAGATGAAATATGTAAATAAATTCAAGTATTCTAGTATTTTCATGGATTCATCTGTACTGTTATGTGTCTTAAAAAGTCAAATAAAAAAAAGAATTTTGATTTTAATAAGCTTGTCATATAAAGCTAAGTATGTTTTACAGTTCAGCATTATTAAGTGACTCTAAACAATAACTATTTTTGGTGTAATATTTAAAAAAGCTATTCTGTTTTATACATTAATATAAATACAATAATCAATTTAAAATGCAATTCTTTATCATTTACTTACAATAAGTGAGTAAAATTATAAACGTGATTAAAAAATAAAATATTTTACTGGCATTTATTTAAAAGTTGTATTTATTTTTAAAGGATATTTAGAAAGCGAATGATTGCATCAGTTTTTCTTGTCTGTATTACTTCAGTATCACTAACAAAAATTCTGCAGACTGTTCAAATATTTATTAAAATTATATTTATTTAAAATTTCTTTTTTTTTATTTAAAAAGCTATTCATACATATTTATGTCATAGTTCATACAAAGCCATATTTTATTGCAAATTTTTGCATGCTAATAAAAGTCTTATTCGTGATTTGTATGTTTTATATTATGCAATTCATTGTGTTTAAAATCACTTACTATTGAAATAAATTTACATGCATACATTACAATGTATTTACTATTTAAATACATTTTTGATATTCATGCATCAATATATATATATATATATATATATATATATATATATATATATAATTCAAAAATTGTTGGTGGTTATTTAAATTTATTAGTTGCTTAATTTATATATCATAATGATATATAAGGAAATTATATCTGAATTAGGACTTCCAGAGTGTTTGAACACCTGTTGATTTGAAATAGAATTTTGGATTAGAATATTAGTTAATTGCCATAAAATTATGAAAGTCATTAGATTTTTAAAACTTTATTGCTAGCTTTCTGGTAACTTTTTTTTTTATTTAATAAGAAAATATTTTCAATTTTGAAGGAAATATTGATTTATCAATCTAATTTGGTCTATACATTTTATTGTTAATAATTATATCCAGCAGATGATTGTGATAACCCATTATCATTTTTTAGAGTAAAGTTAGCTTTTCTGTCTAGATATTAGGCAGCTATACATTTAAATAAGATGCATTATGAAAAGGATTCTGTTTCCGTCATGGCACTTGCTATTTCATTATGAGTTCAAGTTATGAGGTTTATGCTTTGTAACCCTTGTATAATTTTGAAAAAGAAATGAGGGAGGAGATTTAACTGAATAAAATTATGAATGTATGATGAGTTGATCAGTGTATGAACATCCATGCCAAATTACACAACCATTAATTTTGTTTGTTTATGAATTTTGAATGCAGCAATCTCATACTCAATGAGATAATAGATGCCAGACTAAAACTGTCACATTCATTAAAAAAGCAACATTTGTTTAATTGCTCAAAATTATACAGAACATTTTACCATTAATCAAACTGTGCGCTAGTAAACTATTGAATTAGAGAGACACCACTGATCTTATAACAGCAAATACATTCTTGATTCTTTTAAGACTTCTTAAGGTTATAAAACCAATGAAAAGTTATTTCATTACTTTTTTTATATGAAGGATTTAGATGACTGATATGTTTTATATATTTTCTTAGTATATTTAGCCTTATTGAAAATAAGTTTTGTTAGATGTATATGTATAGCAATTATTTTTATTCATTTATATGTTATAATTAAAAATTTTGATTTATAAACTTTTTAAAAACATTATAAGGAAGACATTTTTTGCATCAACTTAGCAAATATTTTTGTCCATAGTTAGTTGATTAATGTAGTCTTATTTAGCAAAACTGCATTAATCATTCCCTAGCTATTCTTGCTTATTAGTAATAGATGATTTATAGAATATTTATAACCATTATTCATAATATATATATATATATATATATATATATATATATATATATATATATTAGGTGGCATATGGCAAATTTGCACCTTGGAGTAATTTTTCTGAGATTTCAGTTAGTCTTTACTACTAATAAAGATAAATGTGTTTATTGACTCTTTACAGGCTAGATCGTTTAAACAAATTAATTAGAATTTTAAATAACTGAAAATTAAAAAGAATTTTGCCATTTTCATTTCCAAAAATATTACAATACAAAAAGTGACATTTTAAAATTGAATAAAATTAGCTTTTTATTGAATCCAGGGATTTTTGCGATGCAAATATTTTTTTTCTGTACTTAATCAATTAAAAAATATTTTAAGCATATTTTCTATCAAGAATTATAAGAATTCTGTACGAATATTAAACCCTTCACAAAAAATAATTAAAAAACAGAATTCTTGAAGATCGAAGTTGTTGATAGAAGTCCCTGTTAAAGATGCAGCTATATTTTTGGTACCCAATTCGAGTTATTATCCTGTTCTTAACAGAAGCTTTTTGTTCTTGATAGAGTCATTAAAAGTTAGAAAATGAAGCTTTGCTTCTGCGCAGCGAATTTCAGTTTTTGATGAAATTCGGTGGATAAATAAAAACTCAAATTCGTAGCAATGCTGTTAATATATATATATATATTTCAATTGTGAGTGAATTCTGCACTCGATATTCTCGAATACTTTCACGTAAGAAACCATTCAAAATATGTCTGCAAAAATGAGGATATTGCATTAGTTGCTCTACATTCGTCAAAATATCTGAAAAAAATATGGTCAAAATTAAATCGACCTTTTATCCTGTATTATGCACATAATGTATACATTGGATGGTTGAAAGTTACAAAAGTGAAATAGCAGACGATGTCTCTCTTTTTAAATTTTTTTTATCTAAGCAGTGTTCAAAAATATAGTTTCCACCCCATAATAATAATTGGCTAGCGTCCTCAAGAGATGTTAACATAACATAATGCAGTAGTATAACACAAAATAATTAAATTGACTAATTTTAGTAGAGCTGTTAATAGTCATATAATTAATAAAACTTAATGATTTTAAAACTTAATATTAAATTTTTTTTAAAACTGTTGCAAAGATCTATGTTTGTTATTTATATCAGAAAGTAATGTTCTTACATAAATTTTTGAAAATATGATTGTTTTTAAAATCAGAAGAGGGGGGGGGGATTAAAAGTTTCAGTGCCAACAATTTCGAATGCGACTAATTTTTTTTCAATAGAATTGTGGATAGCTGGCTATTAACGATTATGATAGTTTAAAATGTTAATCTTAATGTTAATATACTGTAAATAATCGAAATATCCAAATAAATTTAAGCGGTTTGATTACATTTGGCAATATAACCGACATGTGAATAAGATGTTTCATTTTTTTCGATAATTTTTGCTCAGTTCTCATATGAGATTAATAGAGAGGACGATAATCCACAGATTTTCAGACATCTGATTCAAATATTGGTTGGTTATTTAGCTTATAACATGCATTACTTTTGGCAGTAAAACTGAGAAAGTGACAAGTAAATAAAACATTGCATTTTGCCGGCTAAGTATTCAATGCGATGGTTGGCGAAAACGACAAATCCTCAGTTTTTTTCCCAACAGAAAGAAAAAGGCTAAATGACGAGAATTATTTTAAAGCCAAATTAAAGAAATTAGGCCCCCCCTCTTGTTGGACTAATCTTGCCCCCCTCCCCAGTGGAAAATTTCTGTCGCTGCCTATATTTAAATTTGATTTTGTTTATATAAAATTGTGGCATTTATAAATTTACATTTGATGCATTTTTCATTATTCTACTAAAATCTCAATACGATGAATATCAATGACATTAAGTCGCCAGATTTTCAGACATCTCATTTAAATATCGTTCATTCCGCTAACAATTTGCCCTGAATTTAGCAGAATAATTGACAAAGAAGCAAATGAATAAGATATCGCATTTTTATTGACTTCTCTTTATCTTTCTACTAAGATATGATCACGATATACGAAAATTTTAGCTCTTATTTTCCTCTACTATTTTGATTACCCATTGACAGAATTAATAGGAATGGAGCATTTATATTATTTATGAATAAGATGGGTTGTTTTCTATATTCAGAAGTCACTGAACAGTTCGAGGAAAAATCGTTATTTTATTAATTTAATTGTTATTTTTTCTGCAATGAATTTCAAATATTTCCAATCTGTTATATTTACTTCTTTATAATAGTTCTCTGATTAAAATCTCATTAATGGTTTTAGTAAATTTAATAAAACATTGGCCATTGTTGACGACAATCTCGGCAATAAGCATGTTACGACAATGCCTTGGCAATATGCCTATTAGGATAAACAGGGCCTGACTAAGGCCGCCGCATACGGGCCAGTTGCCCCGGATCCCAACATAAGTGCCCCCCTCCCCAAATCGAAGAGAAATTTTATTTTACGCTTCCTTTTTTAATGTATGTTCATCAGTGCTAAAGTGGTGAAGCAGAGGGGTTGCCAAAGAAGTTTTTGCCCCGGGCTCCAATTGGGCTAAGTCGGGCACTGAGGATAAGATGTACGATATTTTCATACATTCTGCTCGACATTCTGAATGACGGCCAAGGTCTGAGATATCGTAACTGTTCGGCATTTTGTTTTTATAGGGAAGTTCCTATGCTGTAGTCGAATTGTGTGAATATGATTGTGATCTTGCAAGCGATTACTAAGTTTACCCCCCCCCCCCCTATTAACAGACAATCTATCAGTTCTGAGAACACTACACTCTTCAAACATCCATTCCAAAAGTGGTATTGATCTTTTGGACAGTAAATTTCGAAGGTCGTTAGAAAGATAACATCTACTGAATTCGTTTGGACCCTAAGTTACTTCGGCATTGTCGAAAACGAGTTTGCTGATAGTCTTTTCCAGACAGTATTAGGCTCATATATTTCTAAATCCATAGTATCACATTCAATCATCGATTTTTTTTTTAAACATGGTACGCGAAATAGAAACATGGAAGAATTCCAAATTTTATGAGAAATTCAAGCATCTTAATAGTATCAAACCTCGAAATCGTTAATTTTTCTGCAAAAGAAAAGTGGAGACCATGCTGTCTCACTTCTGAACAAAAATTTTTCTAACTAAAGCTAGGCGTTTTCATTATCATCTAAATTCTCCGTTGTGCTTAACTTGGAGGTAAGATGAAAATCTGGACAAGATATGAAGAATATAGAAACATTTTAAGAAAAGAGTTCAAATGCATTCCACTCTTTTTCAACTGGATTTTTTTTACTTTTTAATCGATGCAAATTAGAAATTAATTGTTATAGTGAAATTTCTTCTTTGCGCACAACGTTAAATTTGTTCAATTTTTCCTTTTTAGGTGTTTTACTTAATTTTTTTTGCGTTTATTTTAAAAGAATAAAATTATTCCGAAAGTACTTATGAATGTTTTGGTGAATATTAGTATGTAATTTAAAAACAAAACAAAAAAATAATTTAAAGATTGATTTAAAAAAAAAGAGCTTTTCAACTAAATTAAATCAGCTGGAGTGATATTCCAAAAATTTTCTTACATACTTACCCTCTAATAAACTTGTCAGACCAGACAACTCCTTACATGACATTGGCGTACAATAGTTACGAAATATTAACTTATGACCTGATTTGAACATTTATACTGAATGTATCATGTCATACTTGGCGAATTATTTGGCTATTAATCACTGGCATGCGTTAACAGTATATTAAAAAAATCGACCTTCTGTTTTATACGCGTATTTACCCACTGATTCAGTAAAAAAATTGATAACAAAGTTAGAGTTGTAGTCACAAAATGCCATACCAAATTTGATGTATTTGAAGCATTACGTTTTTAAGCTATCGTAAGCTATCGTTTCTGAAAGTACAGATATGAGGACGGTCAACCTCTTGTCAAATTTGGCTTAAATTTCGATCAGTGTTTTCGACGTATTTTACGGATATTAAATCTGTGTACCGAATTTTAGCTGTCTAGCTCTTTTCGTTTTGTAGTTATCATGTCAAATTATATTGGAGGGGCTCGGCCTCTAGTTTCTGAGCATCTACAAATTCAGCATAAAAATTACATACCAAATGGTTAATTAATCGATTTTCCGGATTCATTTTGAAGTACTTTCGAATTAAAATAATACAGAATAAAGAAAACTAAAAACTTCTAATCTGTATTGCGTTACCCTTACTGGTGTAAAAAATTCATGCATTTTCTGTTGCCTCAATTGGCAATCCTCAATTGACGTTGAAAATTCAATGCTAGTATAAATTTTTGCTCAATTATTTATAATATTTGTAGTTATTAGGTCGAGATAACCTGATTGGTAAAGCGTTGGATTCGGGTCCATTGAGTTGCGAGTTCGAACTCTCCAGTCGAAGACTCTCCGTGTGTGTGTGTGTGGTGAACGTTAAATATGTAGTTGTTCCAAAGTCCTCCATGTCGAAGGTAATACCACTGAGGGTACTGGGTCAGAGGTGATCGTTATTTGTTCTAGATCTAAATTACGATTTGTGGATGAATGAATGACATTTATGAATGGGATCTGCCCAGGGGTCCATACCCTTAAAAGCTACTGCACTCCTCCTTCTGTTGTTAATTGGAACACGAGAATAACAGTTGTAATTATTTAATAAATTTAACTAAATCTTTTTTCTTTTTCTTTTGACTTAAGTAGGAATTGATTTTAAAAACTTGTGTCCCTTCACATCAGAAATTGTGATTTCGGTTTTACGTTGGGAATAAATCTTTGGTACATCACATTAAAATGCATTTTTTCTCTATTGTCATAAGTTTATATTGCGCTTTTATACATTTTTCGAATTATTGTTGGCATTGTAATGATGTTAGAATACTTATATTTAGTATCGCATTTTAGATGTTCTAACGTATGTATGGGAGTTAACCCGACGCCAATAATGTGTGGTGTCAGGATCCTCAGTTCGAATCTGGCGTCTCGATGGTTAATTTTTTTTTTACGTATTTTAATTCGAAAATGTAATTAAAATTTCTCATATTCTGTCAATAATTTCTGGTTATCTTTTCCCCCTTTAAATCAAACATTTTAATTTCAGTTTTATCTTGAGAATAAAACTTTGGTATATCGTACTCAATATACTCTTTTCTATTGTCATAGGTTTACATTGCATATTTATTCAACCCTCGAATTCTTAATACATGCCGTCCTAGCGCAGAAGTAGCGCGTCTTCTTCGGGATTTTGGCGTCCCGGGTTCGAACCCCGATTTGAAAGTGGTTGTTATTTTGTGTACTATCTCTGAAGTGTGTGAATGTATCCCCCTGTAGAAAAGGAATGTACAAGCGTATGTAATGAGTGAACAACTAAGTCATACTCTTGGCCCTAGTTGTCGCTACTTCATAAAACAAGAGCCCCTCATTCGGCTTAAAATCGCAGCGATCTTGTCCCTGGAAAGTGCCATCAGTAAAAACGACTACAATTCTTCATACGTATATTTAGTTAAGCTTATCAGATGTGCGAACATCAGTAAAGTGATTAACGAGCCAACATCATGGTGAAAGTCGTCGTTTCAAATTCAGCTTAACGATGCGGTTTTTTGTTTCATTTTGTTTTTTTTGGCCCATGTAATTTAATCCCAAATGTTAAATGAAATATCCCACACATTGTCAAAAATTTTGAAATCCCCCCCTTCAAAGCCATTTTTTTTTTCATTTCAAGCTTTCAATTTGGATTAATTTTTTTTCTATATCGTATTGAAATACACTCTTTTTCTCTTGCCATAGGTTTAAATTTCGGATTATTCGAACTATAATCAGTATTATAATGATATTAGAATATGAATATTTAGAAAGTCCATCTGCAATTTTATTTCTGTATGAAATTTTGGCTTCCATCGGTTGGTAAAAACGTATCTAAAACACACATTCCTTTGTAGGGAATATGTGAGAAAGTTTTAAGGATTCCACTCCCACTTGCTTAGCACCCATGCTTTCTAAATAATTGATTTTTAAGAAGAAAAAAAAGAAACAAGGGATAATTTAACTATCTTCATGCATCCTGATAACCATTCGTTATTTTTCGTTTCGAAGACTGTGCACGAACGAAGTAATTCAATTGACAATACCCGAACAATCATTAATGACTTGTTAAATTTAATAAGATTTACTTCATCGTTGTTGTCTCTTTCAAGGATTTTGTTTACTCTCGGTTTTTCTTTTTTTCATACTTGCTAATTTATGAAAATAATTTCTAAGCCGGCGTCCTAGTCGTAGCGCATCTTCCCCGTGATCTGGGCTTCCCGGGTTCGAGGCCCGGTACGGGAATGGTTATTCTTCTGAGTGCTATCTGTGAGGTGTGTGACTGTGTCCTCCCTCTTTAAAAGGGGGCTGTCCAAGCGAATGTGATGAGTGAGTAGCAAAAGTCGTACTCTTGACCCTAGTTGACGCTACTACAAAACATGAGATTCTGAGTGGGCTTAAATCGCAGACTTCAGCAGCGATCTTGCCCAACATAAACAGCAACCTTGTGCCATAAGAAACAACAACGTAATTTCTAAGATTAATAAAAATAGTTTGTGCCGCTCGGGAGGGAGAGGAATTCAAACAGTAGGTATCGGTATCTCTTTGAGATGACGTGAAAGCTTCACATTCCCATCAATCGTCAGCTAATGCTGAATTGTGAAGTTAATCAAACGTGTTGAAAGATGCTTTGTAAAATGTACAATTCTGAACTGTACATTTCAGTATCAATGAATACTTCATCACTGAGTTCTCATTAAGCCTTTGAATTAAACTATACTATTTCGGCAGCTGCCCGATGAGTCATGAATGAATGAATCACTGTAAGAAAAGGACTCAAATGATGGGGATGGAAGACCTTCGTAGGGGTGAATAGTTATCTTATTAATGACAATGCTGTGTTTAAAGACGGCACCCAGCGTAATAAGCACCAAACGAATATTTGCATTATTTGCCAACGAATCAATGAAGGCTCAAAGAGCGTATATTTATTTGAACGAGAATTAGGATTACAGAGGAAAACCATTTGGTTGCATCTTTGTAAACTTAGGAAGGATCAAACTCTGTAACTGAGAATATTGCATGGTGAACGGGAGATAAAAACAACAACCCTCCATTCTATCAATTTTTGTCGAACGCTGTATTGAAAGTAATTGACACGAAATGAAATATTTGGCAAAATGTAATATTTACCGTTTCGAAAACAATAATACTAGGAAGAATTCTGCTGTGAATGAGCTGTTCCATCTTTATAATAATAAAAAGGCAAGTAATTTTGCTTATACAAATTTCTATGAATTGAAATTGATTTTTATTGTTGAATTCATGCGAGTATTTTTCAGTGCTGTTAGTTATCATTACTCATCTTTAAATAAGTTACCTATTTAGAATGAAAAAATTCTATTAGATATAAAACCGTTGTGAAGTCATGCAAAGAAGTATAAAAATTGCTCACTATTTGGCTCGAACGATGTCAAATCCAATACTAAATTTGGTGTGATAAACTTATCACTCAAAAAAAATTTGACACAATTTTGCCTAATCATTCTTGCTGGGAACAATTTTTTCGTCTCGATAGTATTTCAGCATTTCAAACTAGAAATTTTTTTTAGAGAAACGTATGTTTCATTGTTCTGTTTAAAAGATATTAAAATTAGAGGCCTATGAAACTTGCCTCTGATTCAAAAATTCAAAAGTGAATCATTTAAATGGTTTTCTTAAAAATTTAATGTCCATAAAATTCAAATAACTTTTTGCGCTAAAATTGCATTTCTGAAATTGTTAATAATCTGGAATGTTCAAAATTGATTTTTCGAGGAATAACTAATTTAAATTTTGAATTTTTCAGTTAACTGTAATTTAATGCAAACTATCAATGGAACCTGGTCATAGAATTGTTTTTTTTAATTGACTCTGTGGGTCACGACCATTTAAAGTTCACAATTAAGATTTCTCGTTGATCAATGTTCTCCGGTAATTTAAATTTCAAAGTTATTGTAAATTTTAATACGTTTAATTAAAAAAAATCATAACTAACTTTTCTGAGTCAAAAGACGAAATTGTGTTAATTTTTAACTCTCGAAAAGTTAATATAATTTCTTTTGCCTTAAATTCTAAATACGCAAAATTTTGTGTATTAGGTTTAAATGCTTAAGAGCTGTGGAATTTATATAATCACAATTATTTATATTAAGATCTATCAGAATTTTAAAATGTATCTTATTCCAAAAATAAAATTTTTATTTTCCCACGTAATTTTAAATTTTTTAAGATTACTATTTTTTTTACAACAATTGTACTAGTTATATTAGTTATGTATCATACGCTTTACGATGGTAATATATAATTTTTGTGTGCTCGTATTTTATTATATAATTAAAAAAATGCTAAAATTCAAAATAAATGAATCGAGTATTTTAAATACTATACTATGTTTTGGATTAAATTTTGAATGTTTACTTTTGTGGTCAATTCAGATCAGAATCAAGCATTGAAATAAACTTTGAACTTTGCTAAATTTTCAGAATTCATATTTTTGTGTACATGTCTTTCAAGAAGGGATAATTATTTTTTTAAAATCTATAAATGCATTAGAAAAATTGAAGTTTTGTTACAGTTGTTGTATTAAAAATACTATATCTTGTTCCTTTATTATTATTGTTTAAATTATTTAATATAGATTCTTTAAGTACTGTAATCCTGTATTTTTAATTTTACTTTTTTTTGTGCGTTAAAGTTTTGGATACTAAAATGTTTTGCAACTTTGAAAAATATAATTAACTTGCTATTTATAATAAAACATTTTTCAGTTTCATATTTTTGATAAAATGGATTTTTTTAATGGTTCACCTTGAAGAATGCGTAGAATCAATGCATTATTTGAATTTCATGTGCCGACTTGATATCGACCTTCATGCAGATAATGTATGTAATTGAAATTAAAGCGATACTAGTTTTAAATTTAAATTCTGTAAATCACGAACAATTAGGTTTCCTGCTAAAAATACATAAAATGAAACGAGAATGAAAATATTAGTGAACAAGTACCGTTCAATGTAAATTTTATTTAGCCTTTGGCAACTGCAATATCTGATTTACATACACTAGCTATATATAACATAATTTATTACAATTTTTGTAATAGGATATTCATTTGCATTTATATCGGAATTTTTTATAAAACAGCAACCCCCGAAACTAAATGAACACATCAGATTTTCTATCTGCAAGATGCACTTATTGCTCTCGTTGCCAAAATTCATGTCTAATTCGGATAACCTAAAAAGATGCTTGCTTCTTTGATGTCTCTTAACTATAGTAGAGATGAGAATATCTAATAAGTGTTGTTCACTTGTGAATCGCAGGTGATTCAAAAGGGTGATTAAATGAAACGGATAATATGGATGTGACACGGCAGCTAATGTGTTAAAAATGAATGCAAGTGCAATTAATGAATTTAAAAAAGCTTATCGTACCCTATTGATTGAATTATAAAACACTGAAATGTTTATTTTTTTTTTATCAACCACTTAACTGTTTTGCCCGTATGCCGTACGAGCATCGATTTATCGATTTTTGATAGTTGGAAACAAAGAAAAAAAAGCATTCGTAACAATTATAATTCAATAGTAAAATGACTTCGAATACGTAAAAAAGTCAAGTATTCGATGGATTTCCATTTGAATCAAAAAAGAAAATATTCCCAAAATAGATATCTTATTAGATAGTAAAGAAAATAGAACTGTCAAGTGGTTCAAGATTAAAAAACCCCTTGGTCATCTCTTGTATTAAGGATGCCTTGCGGAGATGTTTCTTGCCTTGTGTGGTGAACATAAACCTTTCATCTTCGCATAATAATTTTGATGTTTGGTTTATTTGATAAATTGTTTCCCCTTTAAACCAATATTATTTTACTCATATAATTTAATATACACTATCATGAGTAATTCAGTTAGATGATGCTTCAAAGATCCAAATTAAGTTGTCTTTTCAAACAATTTAAAATATTTGTTTTCAGTTTGGTTAGCATTTCTAACTTGATATACCTAGGTCAAGAATTCATGAAAACATTTATTCAAGTATTGTTCAAACTGGAATCAAAGACTTAATGCCTTGCATATTTGCTTTCCTTAATTGAAACTAATTGCTTTACTCTGAATTCATTTTATTTAAATAGTTCAGACATTACTTATTTTCTAAAGTTTTTTTTTATTGAAAGTGCATCGTAAAATAATGTATTGATCTTAATTTTTTTCAGATCATGAATACGTTTATAAATGTAAAGAAATTTTGGCATTGAATGTTGGAAACCATTAAAATAGAGCAATGTAAAAGTCGCAAGGAAAGACAGGTAAGTCCTTTAAACGTCAGAAATGAAATATCATGCATTTTATATGTACAGCTATAGAAGATATGCTGTAGATAATATTTTTAAATTGAATATTTAACATTTCCGTATTGGAAGTAAACTGGTTAAGAAATTGAGATTAGACAAATTTGGTTGTGTAAGTGTATTTGAAAAGAGGTTTAGCTCAAATATGCAATTGTTCTTTTCCCAATTTTTAACGCTCGTCGTTATTCACACTATCATATTTAGTGACTTAATGAATGCAATAATACTTCTGAATTTGTATTTTAATTTCTTATTTTTAAAAAATCTTAAATCCATTCATATTTTCTAAAATTTTCCTATTTCCCCTATCAAATCAGCTTCCATTTTTAACACGCGTTCTAAAAAGTTAAACATCGCAAGAATCTCAAACTTCTAATTTTTCTTTTATTTTAAAAAAGACAGGACTCCCTTTCCTAAATTCACACAGGTCAAAGAAATCCCTAAAATAATCTCTTCGTGAAAGTAAGGGAAAACTGTCTTTCCCTTGTGATCAGGCCAAATTTGACTCTCGCTCTTAAGATGTGGTATGAACGGACGCGTCCCGTCATCATCCTCGTGTACTCACCATGCCCTCCCGAAAAAAGAGATAAGAAATGTCCTTATTCAGAAAGCTGATTTTCGACCAAGCATCTAAAATTGTTTGCAATATGAGATACTCGAATTATTTACGCGTCTTTTTATAGAATTCGAACTTTAAAATTTTAATTTGATTTAAAAGAATTTTTAAGCCCAGTTTGTATCTAAAAGGTTAAATTAAAATATACATAGTGAATTTCAAACTAATTTTTGAAATCATAATTTGAAAATTAAATGTTGAATGTTAATTAAATGCTCGAAATGCTGAATGATAATGTCTTGATTCTGACACCTACATGTAGCTCAATTTTTATGAGTCGTGTTCGAAAATTTCGTAAGTCTTTTTACTACAAAGTTGGCAAGCAACTTTTGTCTCTAATAATAATAAAAAAACTCGTTTCATGAATTAAATCAAAATAGTTAAGATATGTAATTATCCGATGAAAATATGTAATTATGTGAATATATAATTCAGATGTGTAATTATACGATTGAACTGCAATACACAAAATTCACTTTCATTATAACATTTCAAAATGGAGGATTCAATAAAAGCTTGCGTGAAAACCGGATTTAAATTACGGTTTTTAAAGTTCCTTTGGAGTAATTTCTCGAATTTTTCTGCCATTTTACTTAAAGAAAAATTAACCTCGAATTAAAAGTTAAGAACACATAACATCTGGTTAAATGCCAATAGCTGCAGTACAATTGAAAGTGCATTTAAATTCTCATTGCAATAAACGATCTTAAATACTAATGGATTTCAGTTATTGTTTTCGATATATTTTTTGATAAACATCGTTCTTTAATGCTTTTGATTAATTAGAACAGCTACAATTAATGCATATAACTGTATTTGTAGGTTGTGACCAGAAATATAAATTTCTATTAGACTTAACGCACATGCGTGTTTACACAACTATCTTCCAAACGATTAATACAATCTTTTCTTCACAGGTCCAGTTTTCCCGAAAAAGAATTCGCAATGCGAATAAAAGCAGGCATCTTTTTCCCATGTCCAACCGTCAAGTCACGCTCAAGTAATTTCTAGCTACCCTCATACCAACCATACACTCATCGTCAATCACCATGGTATTTTTTACAAGCTTTTCAAATATTTTCCCAAGATTCTCATTCTAATTGAAAACAAATAATTTATGAAAAATAAAATGGCGAGCAAGAAGCTTACTTCAGCATATTTCCACAGCACAAAGATGTTTGGATTTTAGAATGTTTACTTGTCAGAACTGGTCGTAAGGCAATTAGACAATAAATCCTTCCTATTCATTCAGAATGTCTTGGGATATGATTTTAATGCATCTTAAAACGTCTCGATTAGTTCAAATCCGAATAAGTGTAGTTTGGGGAAAACTGCAAAATGGTTAAAAAATGAACAATTTATGAGATAGAAGGATATTGTTTAAGAAATATTTTTCTGCTGTCGAAAATTCAGTATTATATAAATGTGTAAATGAGTCTTTACAGCTGACTTTTCAAAATGATTTTCATTTAAGTTAATCAACTTCATTTCCAGTTCTTATAGTAGTCGCCAAATAGGATATCTAATTGGGGTGCTAAATAGATTCATAGAGTAAATGTTAATAAAGCAATTATAGTTTTGATTAATACGCAAGATAATTATTTGTCCCATTTTTTTATCATGAATATATGGAAATCGGTTAAATACAATCTTCAATGGGATGCATTATATTGGATTCTCATAAAAAGGCGATTTTTAGATTAAAGGAAATTTGACAGAATGAGACATAATTTGCGTTCTGAAAAGGTAATAAAATTCAAAAGATTAGGCTAAGCTAATAAGAGTAGGATTCAAATATGAGATTGTTAAAATCCCTTTAAAAAAATTTGAATAAAATGACGCATGAAAAAGTGTCAAAATTAAGTTTAAATAAATGGATGGAAACTAGAAATCAACTAACAAAAATTAAATATAAGTCAGTCAAAATGCAGACCAGAGTATTAATTTTAATAGCCATTATTTTTAAAGTTAGATTCTATACAGATATTATATTCACCTTTCTTACAAGCAGTGCTTGCTGAACTAACATTTCTATGCGTCAGTCCTAATAATTTCTCCATTTGAATTTTTCAGCATCACTGAATATTTTTAAGCACAGAAAAAACATATCCTATTTATAAAATCAATAGATTGTTACCGTTACTCATTCATTAATCGTTAAATAGTTTCAACTGAAATTATTTTTTAGGACTAAGAATTAGGAAGGAGTTATTTGGTATCAAATCGTATCAAATTGATTATACAATTTTGCATTAAGGTCTCACCACATCCTTTATGATTTTAACTATAGTTTAATTTCCAATTTCATTTAAAAAATTGAATGTATGCCTAGAACTCCCAACTCCCAGATATTAAAATTTTCAACTTCGTAATGAACTCGTCTTACTTAAAAATATTTTCTTAAATTTCATTTAGTGCTGTAAACCGTCACTCTGTTCGACTAAATGCTGCATTTTGAAGATCAATTTCTGTCAAGACTGATCGATTTTTGGACTTCGTATTTAGGCATTAAACTCTAAAGCTAATTATTTCAGATACTTTGTTCTGCATTCTGTTCTTTTTTCTAATTTAAATTCTTTTTGTCAAACAGTCGATTTATTTAGCTTTCCACCAAGATAAATGATTACGTAATTTCATATTAGTTGTGATTAGACGTTTTATTGGTAGGAATTAGCCTGGGAAATCCCCATCCAATTATATAAACTTGAAACATTTTCTTCCCAAGTTATTCGACTAGGGCTTGAAAGCCTCTCTCCCGATACAAAGCTGATCGACTATATTCATGTTTTAAAATAGGAGAGGGAAATCTTTATGCTTGGATCCTCTTTTCAGTCAAGATATTTATCAGAATTTGCACAATGGATGCTTGGCGCGTCGTTGTGATTCAATTAATTTCACTATTAGCACTACAGTTAGGAATTCTAAAATATAAAAATATTTGCATGTATCGGGTGGAAGAATTTACATAAAATGTATGAACTTTGAATTCCCTCCTCTCCGGTTATTAGACTTGTCTATTTTGATTCACTGAAAGATATTTTAAATACGATAGACGTAACTTTTGTCGAACTTAATATTTAACTTTCTCAGACACTAAAATTCTAATGATAATTCTTATTTTTCTGCAGGGGAGGATGCATATCACTAAGGATAATTAAAACATTTCCATAGAATTTACTGTCAGCGGTTTGAGGATTTTACCTGGGCATTTCCTTAATGGCACGTACTGCCGGGGATTTGAAGAACGTGAGTTGTTCATAAGGCATGTAAAGGAATATTTGATAGCTATATTATATAAAAAGCATGATGATTTGAAATTTTATAGTTGATTGCTTTAAATCAATCCTGAAAAATTCAGATTGGAAGCACAAAAGCAATACAATTGTTCCGAATCAAAAAAAATTCTTCGAATTAATTTCTTTGGTATTAGTCTTACGAATTATTGACGTCCTTAATCTAGTCTTTTTGTCATTTACTTGCCTTATTTCAAACCAGCTGCTTTAGGAAAATGGCGATTATCAGAGAATTGCATAAACAAGTTTCTCCTATATTGATAAAGTTATAAGAATAAATACGATGCCATTGAATTTCAGAGTTAATGTCAAAAAATAGAATAAAATCTGAATCTACTTTAGGAGTGAATGTTTGGGTTTTTTGGGGCATGCAGATAATTAGTTTAAAAGCTTGTATTACTTGCGATATATAGAAAGTAGAATCGTTCTTTATGTGATCTCAAATCGACTAATGATTTTTTAAATAAAGAATTAGACACTCATTATAAATGAGATGGTATTTATAAAACGTATTCTCCCAGCTCTATTTTTCTATAAACACAATTTTATCCCTATAGACATCAAAGAACTCTTTTCCCCCATTTACTCTTCCCCTCTCTTGCAATAGTTAACTTTTGTTTCACATGTTATTCCCGCAGTATGCATAATTTAACTTTTCTCTTGGATTTCAATGCGTGAATTAAAAATTATGCAATTCATTGGCTAAGAATCGTTGTGAATGAATTCCACTGGTATAGATAGTAGGTAATGAGTGAAAACTGCACTAGAATGGAAAGAATTTTGACCAGGAATTGTGTAGTTATTGTAGCTCTTGGAAATGTATGGGCCATGTTGGTGTGGGTAATGTGTTGGAATTGCTGGTTCATGGTGTAGTGGGTAATACGTATGGTAGTGGAACTTTGAACAATAAAGTGGAGTTGATAATGCATATGGCATTATTAGATTTGTGGGATCATAGTTGAATGCATGTTGGAACTATTGAATTCGTAGTTGAATAATTAATGTGCATTATGTTAGAATTGTAGTGTTCGTGACGGAAACAGTAACGACTGTGTAGTGTTGGAATCTTAGAGAACGTGGCGAAACGGGTATAGGTGGGCAATGAGTGTGGTATGGGAATCGAGGAGGTCATGAAGGAGTGGGCAATGTGAGTGTAAGCTGGAATTATGATTCAGGCCGGAATAGGTAATGTGTGTGTGTGTGCGTGCGTGTATAGTGTTGGGATTGTAAAGGTCAGAGTGGATAATGTATGTGTAGTGTTGGGATTGTGAAGGTCGTGGCGGAGTGGATAATGTATGTGTTGTGTTGGGATTGTGAAGTTCGTGGCGGAATGGGTCCTATGTGTGTGTAGTGTTGGGATTGTGAAATTCGTGGCAGAATGGGTCCTATGTGTGTGTAGTGTTGGGATCGTGAAGTTCGGGGCGGAATGGGTAATGTGTGTGGGTAGTGTTAGGATCGTGAAGTTCGTGGCGGAGTGGGTAATGTGTGTGTAGTGTTGGGATTGTGAATCGTGGTGGAGTGGATAATGTGTGTGTAGTGTTGGGATTGTCAATCGTGGTGGAGTGGATAATGTGTGTGTAGCGTCGGAATTGTGGAGGAGTGGGTAATGTGTGTGTGTGTGTGTAGCGTTGGAATTGTGGAGGAGTGGGTAATGTGTGTGTGTAGCATTGGAATTGTGGAGGAGTGGGTAATGTGTGTGTAGCTTTGGAATTGTGAAGGAGTGGGTATGTGTGTGTTTGTAGCTTTGGAATTGTGAATGTTGTGGCGGAGTGAGTAATGTGTGTGTGTGTAGCGTTGGGATGATGACCGTGGCAAAGTGGGTAATTTGTGTGTGTAGTGTTGGGAAGGTGAAGGTCGTGGTCTATTGCGTAAGGAATGCAAGTGGATTCGCTGGTGGCTTGTATGATAAATATATGGGGAGTGCAAGAAAGTGGTTACTGGTGAGTTGTGCTGATAGAGTAGAGGCTTTAAGTTTATGTGAGTATAGAGGCGCTTGATGCGAGTGCAACTGACAATGAATTTGCGTGCTAGTTTGTTGTAGCTTATTACGAGAACTTGTCATTGCCAAGAAATGTTTTTCCAACCTGTACATCTTCTCAAAGAATTTTTGCTTATTTACTGTATATGAAAATTTGAATCGTGTGGAAGTGCTAATTGAATTGCTCTTAATTTGAAATTCAGCAAGTTTTACATTCTTTTATGATTTAGCTAGGTATTTCAACCAGATTGCCTTCTGTATAGGTAAATATTAAAATCAATTCATTGAAATTTAATCCACTTAATGAAATCAGAAGGATTTGGAAAATATGATATCTGAATTTTCGTTTTTGGTAATACGTTTTTATTAAAATTTAGATTATAAGCATAAAAATTGTCAGTACTAAAACTTCCCAATCTTACTAAACAGAATTATTTATATTATAGAAGTTGGGCCAATCTTTAGCTTAGTTCGGATTTAATGTAAAGACGGAGTTCAGATATTGTTAGTAACTAAACTAAGAGAGCTAATAATATATATGCCAATTTTATACACTGCAATTTAAAATAAAATGTTTGGGCCAGGATATTAAATCTTTAAAATTATAATAAATTCATCAGATTAGTAATTTTAACTTTAGGGATCTTAATTTTGTCTTCCTTTCCTAACTGCAAAATTTGAAAAATAAACATCTGAATGCTTACTTTTTCTCTATTTTAGAACGTTTCCTCAATTGATTATTGGTGCTTTTTGCCCAATATATAAAACATCTACCGCAAGTATTTATCGGTTCCGGAAGTATCGGAATTATGAAAAACCAGTTTTATGAATTTATATAAATAATTCTACAATGCCTTTCATATCATGCAAAGCTTTTTGACACATCATGGTCTAATGAATGATAGCTTTAGCCTGCCAACAAATCAGTCAAGGCTTAGTCAAGAGCAAAATTCGAGGCTAGTATATTAATTGATAAATCACTACTTAAGAGAATAAGAGCGTAAAAACCTGCCTGCTCAATTTTATAGCATAATTGTTTCCCAATTCAATGCAGTTCCCTTATTTGAGTATTTTCTTCCGTCCGTCTTACAATATGATTGCAACTTGCTAGAAGTAGAGCTGGTATCAACCAATGAAATGCCTAACTGCTGTAAATCTCCAGCCATGTCTACGAATCTTATTGGAAAGCTGGATGAATCGGCAAAGAGTCACACAATGAGGGGAAATAAGACCGATCGCAGGATAGGGGATCTTTCCACAATCGATTTAGGTTTAGTGGCTAAGCAAGAAATCCGAAGATCCCTCAGTTTTAAGTTATCCCTGCACAGAATTCAACATTTGGATGACAAGAGTAATAGTTTACAGCTTAATTCAGCCCTTGATCTCGATTAGATAAATTTAAGAATGATCAATTATGAACTTGCATTAAATTGGATGTCACAAACGCAAAATGAGGCAAATCTGGATTCGTTCAATTTTGATAATACAAGCTTGAAATTAAATTGTAGTTGAGGTTAAATTATATGAAATCAAAGTCTCCAGAAAATTTTCGAAGGAATGCATTTAGATTCGATATCGGAAAATATTAAGGATTTTGGGTTCTAAAATCAATAAAAAAAATACCGAATGAATGTCTTAATGATTATTGGACAACAATTAGCCAACATCTGTTATTTTAAGAAATACCAATATTTTGATCTGGGCATTAAAATAGCCATAGGTGCTGAGATCCGAAATTCAAATTTAAAGATAGTTATCGGAATGCAATACTGAATAGCAACTTTCTTAACTTAGCAATATTTCTTCGTAAGAAGGCAAATTAATAAATCATCTTGATCAGTCAGTTCAAAATTTTATAATGGGACAAGATTCTTTTTATTTTCAGATATTCTATTTTTCACTCAATTCCCTCATTTTAGAAGTATAATAATGGACAAAAGAATTTTTACTGGAAACGAATCTTGCACTTCCTATTTTGTAAATTTTTTATAGTATCAATTATAACCTACCGTTATCTATTTGGCTTTTCGATTTCATTTTTATGGAATTTGAATTTTTTTTTAGTTCCTAAATATCAATCATTACTCAAATATAAAACTAATCATCTAACTCTTTCTAGGTTTTAAATCTCTAATAATCATCCTTCTGTGAGAAGACATTATGCCGCATTCCATTATTTGATTCAACAGAATTTCGGGCATCGATAAGATAAAAGAACCTGTATTAATTAACATATCCTAAATAAAGTAATTGTATCGAAAGTGATTCTGCACATTAAGACTGAATTACTTTTCATATAAGGTGGATTTGTTGGATGTACTCAAATCTTGCACCAAAATTAGAATCGCAACACTTTCCTAATATATGATCAAATATTTTATTCTTTTAATTCAATTGATCTATCTCCCTTAAACATGCATAGAAAATTAGCTTTTGAGATCATTTAAAATAATCCGATACAAAATCATACTGAGGTTAATTACGTTTGCTGGCAAGACGTATATCAGTATTTATAACAATGAAACGATTTCATTTTCTTGAAGGAAATCAATGCTTTATCCCTAAAGCAACAAAGAAAACGAGAACTGGGAATGAAATCATTAAATGATTTGAAATAATTCAATTTTGAAATAAAATCCATTTTAGATAATTCGATGAGTTTATTAGGCTACTAATCTAAAATTTGGAATTTTCAGCTGTAGGGAAATATTTCGGAAATGAAATCCTTCTGTTTGATAAATTGTTCATTCTTTCCTTTTTAGTTTTTCTAATTGCGCATTATTCGAATTTTATCAAATCGAAATTTTTTAATATGTATTAGAATCATATACTGGGACCATTTGAATGAATAATGAAAATTAATTTCCTAATGTCGCAGCTGGTTTTCATCATGGATTCCAAGATTGATTGTTTTGACTCCTTTAATCTGCCTGAGGAATCTTGAGGAATTATTTTCAGTTTGTCGTGTATAAAAGAGTAAAAAAGAATCTACCAAATATGAATTCCTTACAAAGTCATGGAAAATGAAACTGTAAAGCAATCTTCAGAAAGAAATTAAAAAGTTAAGAAATACCCTTTATTTTGAATTTTATCTCTTCGAAAAATAGACATTTAGGTGATATTCGCATGGCTACTTCAAGTGAAGAACTCTGAGAAAGGGTAAAATTCTTGCAGACACATGTGAAAAATATTCCAAAAAATGAATAAAATTATGTAGAGCTTGAAAGTAGTTTACATATATGCGTATTGCTCAGATATTAAAATATGCAAAAGGAAAGTACTTTGAAACGTTCTGTTAATGAAATGCGAATCCAATTTGAATGAAATAGGAAAAAAAAACACACCTTCATTTGATGATTAGAAGTCTAGAATATTCAATTTTTAGATAACACTCAAGGAGACGGGACATACCGAGTTAGAATGAATATTAGTCTTGAGTTATTGAGATGAAATTTTTTATTACAGGAACTGAAATCTGAGAAATTCTGTTTATAAATTTCTGAAATATTACATCATCTGACTTGAATTTACTTTGGAAGTGATTTTTCTTTTGGATATTTCAGCACGACTAAAGGTTTAAAAAAAACTTCTGCTGTTGAAGAAATAGCAATTTCAATTTTCGACTGCATTTTTAGTATTTCATATTACCTTTCCTTTTTTAAACTGCTGGCACTGTATGATATTTTATGAAGATTGGATTATTTCAAAAAGATTTGGATTGTAATCCTGACTTTTAAAGGATCATTGATTAGATTTGCAAAATGTTACTGGATAAAGTTTCTGATAATCAATAAATTTTATTCTGTCATTTAGAAAATAAAATCATTAATATGCAGTGCCGTAAACTTTATTGGTATATAAAAGTAAACATACTGCAATTTAGCGGTATTGTAATTATGAAAATATTCCATAATTATGCAAAAATACAGAAGAAATGCCATGATACTCCATAATTTAAGCCTCTTGGTCCCAATTTTTCTTCAAATACTGTTTGCAAAGGAAAATATCTGTATAACCATTCTTATCTATATCGTCAGTAAAACTATAAAGTCTACCAATTCAATAATATGTGCTCATTATCTGCCGATATCTTGGATTCAGAAACTGTTTGCTGCCCATTTCATGGATTTAGACTACTGTGAGAACCAGAGGAACTCTAAATCGAGGACAAATTTTCAAGATCTACAGAAAATGTTTTCTTTGGAATAGAAAGAAGCTTTTGAAGCTCAAGTATTTGGCAAGTTGAAATATAATGCCGAAACAATGTATCTGGGAATGATTTCCTTTAAAAGAGTATGTATTCACAATATTTTTCCTTCTTAGACTGCCTTTTCCTTAGATTTACTACATACAGAAACCACGAAAATTCTAGATGAAGCTTATTATAAATGTTTATAGAGGTTAAACGAATTCTAGTCAAAAGATCTTTTTATTTAATTGGTTCAATTCAATGTTTAGAGGCACTTGAAAATGGCTTCTGAAGTGTATTCAAATATTAGTTATTCTCTACTCATTACAAAAAATGGATTCACATAAATTATAATAATTTACTTAAATTCATATTTCCTTTCCAGATTTTATTGAAAGAAATTTAGAAAAAGATCAGTCGTCTCAACATTCCGAAGAAGAGATCATCTTGGTTCTACTGCAAGATTTTCAACTTAATAGCTCTTCCAATCGTATTTAACAAGTGGAGCAGCATTTATAGATAACTTGGTAATTTAATGAAATTGACAAATATGATTTCCTAGATATTTTAAACGAACGATATTTTATAAATTTCTCATATTACTTATAATTTGAAAAAAATATGATTTAATTCATATATATTCAAAATAATGAATTAATTCATTTAACTAAACTATTTGATTTGTGAATAGAAAAATGAAATGGTAGAGTGAGATAAAAAACTTTTATTTTTATATACCATCACTTTGTAAGAATATATCTATAATTTGTGAAGAATCTAAAATTTATGCAGTGAAAATATTCCTTATATTTGTTTGATTGTTTGATAATTGATTTCATTTTTGTTGCTTATTTTATTTATTGTCAAGAGTTTATGCTCGAACGTATTGGCATCCATATTTTAAGAGGAGTAATTTAAACTTGAAGCAAAATTATTTCCTTTTGTAAACAGATTTTCAATCACAGATATTCAGTGTTAATTCTTATTGATTAATTCTATAAAACAATGTTTATTTGGATTCTATATGAAATCAGCACAAATATTTTTATTCCATGGGTGGTACAGCTTAGCCAGAGATGGCTTTCGTGCCTTAAAGTACAAAGCCGCTCTGAAATAAGATTTGTTGACAATATTTGAAGTATCTGAGCTAATCAGTAGACGAAAGCTCCTGATACTTCTTCGCATAATTTGTATATGGATAGGTAGAAAATTGTTCGACTATATATCTGATAAATTTATTTAAAATAGCTATATATAAAGAAATGACAAAGCTGTTTCAAAAAGCAATGAATCATTTTTATTGAGATGTATTATCCTATAGATTTAGATGTGATGTATAATAATCTAAAAATCTATATAATATATAGAGTATATAATGTATGTAATAGCTGCATTAATATTAAAAATTAGCTTTTTAGTAAATCAATATTCGAAGCAATCTCATGAAAATGTTTAAAGAAAAAATAAGACAGTTTTGTTTCAAACAGTGCATGAATTAGTTTTCTTCTTCAAATATCATTTGTTACCTATAATTTCACACGTCCGAAAGATTTAAATATTGAAACCTACATTATTTGAATTAAATGATATAATAGAGTCCTCCATATATTTTTTAATGGGACCAGTTATTTCAATTTTACATGCTGAACATGATGCCCTGGAAAATTAAATCGGAACCATATAAAGTTTAAGATGACCTGAAAAATAATTTAAATTTTAACTATTTTCTAAATTTTTATAATAATACTAAACATATCCTGAAAACAAGCATTCATTTGTTGCATCCTTTTCAAATTGCCCACTGTAATCTCCTGTTTTGCTTAGTTTACTATATTCTTCATCTTAATGCTCTTAATCTAAGCGCAATTTTCGTTATTACTTAAACAATTCTGAGAAACTTAACCCTTTCAAGATTGGCGCGACACTTAAAAACATTTCGAGCAATGAGAATTTTATTAAATTCGTACTCAAAGGGTTAAGAGTATTAAAAATGTACATAATTTAATAGCTTTAGTACTCAGTGTTTATTCAGAGAAGGATGACTGATTGGCTGTGCTAGCCAGTCAATCAGAAATCCGCCAACATAAAAGAAAAAGCATTTGATCGCCGTGTCTGATCAACATGGCGATGCATATGCTTTAAAAGAATCTTACATTTTCAAAAACTACAATTATAGCTTTTCTTATACATGAAATAACTTGGGGATCTGAATACCACTCAGTTTTACGAGCTGAGGAAGGTTTACTAGAAATAGCTGAGAAGACCGCGTTAACGTTTGGAATGGATGCAATAAGTGAAAAAAGCGCAAATGCCATTAAGTGTCATAAGGATTTTGCATACGTTTTATTAGTGACTTAAATTAGTTTTTGATTACATAAAAAATTCTAGTCTTTCATTTATAATTTAAAATATCATTTTGAATCTTCGTGTCGATTTTCCCCCTTATTAGATGACATGTAAAAAATTAAAATTTAACTTGAACGAAACAACCAAAAGATAATTCAGTTTTGAAAATGAGAGGATCGATGTCAGTAACGCATATTCCAGGGTGTCTCTGATACTTCAGGGAATAGGTTTTGTATTTATTTACTTGAAACACGCGTATAAAACTAGCAATCTTAACCCTTTTGAGATATTTAAATTTTGTGACAAAAATATCCCTTAAAATTACAAAATGCGCAAAAATAAAATACTTTGATATTGAATGTATATTTTTAATATTTTATGTGTAATCTTTATTTAAAAAGAATGTATTTGATATTTAAGCTATAAATGTTATTTTATGCCTATTTTGTATAATATTTGTATGTAATTTGTATTAATGTATACGAAATGATTACAATTTTAAATGTTATATTCTTGTTTAAGGGTTTGTATTTTATATTTTGTAAAAATAAATTCCTGTTTGTTAACTTCATTGTGTTCATCTTTAATATCTTAAATTTATAGTTTGCAAACGTCTATAATTCTTAATAGCTTTCTATATTTCCGTAAGATTAATAATCGCAAAGAAATCGTTGGTTGATAACTATTGGACAAACTTTATTATATTAAAACATCACAAATGAGTAAATATCCGTTCAATAAAAATCGCATTCTCTCGACAATTAAGTAAGTGTCAAACTCTGCTGGAATGATCTTCCTGAAACATTCTAGCAGGATCCTTTTAGATCTCAACAGATAGGAGCCGAAATTCGTCATAAAACTACAATAGTAATCAGAAAATTATCTAAAATTTATATTTAAATCATTTCCTTAATGGGATGTCGCGTTTGAATGCTTCTGAAAAACAGACGATCGGCACTTTGTTGGACTTGTTTCAATATTTTGGATTTCTGTAACTTGGATGTTGAATCTGTAAACAGAATTTCCTTCTTCAGCTTTCTTGGTTTTTTCAATTAACTAGGTTGATTAAGATAAAACTATACAAACGTTTTTAAAACTGAATTTTATTCTATTTTATAGAAAATTAATGTGGTACACCAATTTTCATCCGTCTGGGCAAAAACATAAAGTTATTGTCCCAGACGGACATTTCGGAGCGACGCAAAAAGTAAAATTTCTGAATCTTGAACTTGAATTTTTTTGGCGATTACTATACTTCCTCTGTTTCATGTACGAGAAAATAAAAAAATGTCTCTAGTTATTTATAAATAAGACTTTAAATTTAACTCAAACTACCGTTTTAAACTTAGATGCTTGATCAAATAATCTTTAAAAATTATTAATTTCTATTATTTTCTCTTTATTTTAAAAAGCCTTTATTAGGAATAATTTTTCTTCCTATTATTTTGTAATTTACTTTGTATAACAGAAAACTTTAATGATTGACATATTACCGGCTCTTAAATATCACTCAAATTTATTTATCGTTCTTATTCATTTGTGAGATTGCCTTACTTTTATTTAAAATCGTAGAATTAAATCATTTAATAGAATAAACTTTTGCTATAGGCCTAATTAGGCTAATCAAAGCATTTGGAAGTTTCGAGTAATTAAATTCGAAATATCAACAATTTATCAAACTCAAAGAGCAACTGAAAGTCAATTTATTGCAGTTCCGAAATCGGTGAAGGATCCAAATGGTGTTTAAAAGGAATTACTAAATAAGCCCAACATTTAGATTTAAAATTATGAGAAAATAGAACAACATAGGCACATAGGTATTTAAAAACTATTTACTGTCACATTTCATTTTCTCCGAATTTCAAAATATTAACTGTAAAATTGAATGTGACTTTGCCAACATATTCTCTTGTATCCAAGTTTTGTATAATTGGAAGGGATCTTTGCATGTTTGAAAGAGAAAAATAAGTGGGTTTTTTTAAATCTTTAATTATTTTCGGTGGTCTTTCAAAAGAGGTTAGCCAATATCTTTTTCTTTTACTTAGTTTTAATCTTTTAATTATGGTTATGAAATTTTCACATAAAGAGCAAGTTAATTATATATTTTTTCATTATCGAATTACAAAGTTAGTACGCATATCATTTCTGAAGAAATTTTTGAAAGATTGGGAATTTTGAAAGTAACCTACATTTTTTGTCACATCAAGGGGATTATTTTGACATATATCCAGATGGTCTGTTCGAAACCACTTAAATAATTATCCATATTAATAAGTAAGTCTACTTTGTACAATTCCATTAAAATATTTTGCTATTGGATGAGCTTTAAAGATAATTTTGGTTTGATTAGAGACAAGTTAATCAAAACAATTTCAAACTTATTGAAGCGATCGTCCAAAACTTTCTTGTAACTACGCAATAAAGGTGTATCTACGAGATTGCGTGACATGGTATTGGTGTACAATAGTTAGGGAATATTATGCTTTGTTGTGAATTTAGCTTTTTCCTGAATCTCTTGTGGGATAACTGTCGAGTTTTTTGGCAATTAATCTCTGACATGAATGGTGATTGTTTTTGAAAATTGAATATTACTTTTATATGAGTTTTTATCAACCGTGTGAAACAAAAACTTGGTAAAGAACTAGAATTATTGCCACAAAATCGCTTACCAAATTTGATATGTATAAGTCTTTTTTCAGTATTGTGTTTGAAGGCTTTGGAAAGTATAGACCAACACACTTAATCCCTGTTCGGGTTTGGCTCAAACTTTGACATACATCTGCACTAAGGATATTGACATATTTCATGGTCACAGATATTTTCCGAAGATCTAATGATCCTATGACGTATTTCCTCCATTTAGCTCAAAAATTTAGCTCATTTCATGCCAATTTACCACGTTTCGGTGTTCTAACTTTTTAAGTAACTTTTTCCATATGGCCATACACACATGTAAAAATGTACTTTTCATACTCAGCCTGGAATGCGGCGATACATCAAAATCTCAAGGTCCATTTTTTATACTTACAATACTTGCTCTATACTTTAGTTATCGAGAAAGCAAGGGAGACAATTAAAATGGAACTTTTATGTTTAGGGCTCATTTGGAAAAAATAGGCGTCGAAAATAAGTGATGCAATGTGAGAAAAATATTACTAAAATTTTACAATCAAATGATTGGAAATTACTCGGGACAATTCATTTTTGAATCATTTCACATGCAGTTGATTTTCGTTCAAATAAAATTAGGAAATTAATTAGATGGAAGTCGTGTTCACGATTTCAGCAGAAAATAGGGCAATTTAATTAACAGAAAATCAGTTATTTATTTAGTTTAGATCTGAGAAAAGCGATGCTGAATTTTTCAGAACTTCTAATATTTAAAAGCCCTTTCTGTGATATCTGCCATTCTAGTCATTTTGCATAGTGATAAAATATAGAAATATTTAGCTCGTTAGAGATACGAACTGAAGATCATCAAAAATCTACAATTCGCATGTTGCTCTATCCGCCAAGCCACATATCACCTGTAAGGTTCACTCTTAACACGACCATAAAGTTTAAGTTTTAATATAGTTAAAACCTGATGTAATACCACACTGCTGAAAAAAGGAAGGTTTTCAGCGCATGTCCATAAACTGGATAATTAAAATTAAAAATAAATCTTTAAATATTTAAAAGAAGAGTTTTATTTTTAAATTATATACGGAAACCTGTGCGGTTGAGGGATTTTCGATTTTTTACATGAACATAAAATTTAAGTTTTTAACGTCATGAAAACCTGGTATAAAACGGGAATACAATGAAATTAAAGGTATTGACATTCGCTCATGTGCATGAACTTGACACTCAATATTCGAAATAAATCTATATATTATTGAAAGTAATAATTGAGGTTAAACTAAGTATTTTTTTTGGAAGAAATATTCAAAATAAAAAATATATATCTGAACATATATAATAATTATTTTGTTTGGAAACATGAACTGAAAACCTTCAAAAAACTAAAATTCATCCAGTCCCATTATCCGCCAAGCCACTTAACACCAAAACAGTCGAGTGAACTTTGGCTCTTAACACGACAACAAGTTTAAATTTTAATGTAAGGAAATCTTGGTTAAATAAGATAATATACAATAAAATAAACAAATTATTTCAACATTTATAACAATTTTGCTATTTTGGAACCCGAACTGAAAACTTTCAAAAAAAAAAAAATACAATTTGGCAAGTCGCTTTATCCATCAAGCCTCTTAGCACCTGAGAGGTGGAGGAATGTTTGGTTCTTAACAAGACAAAAAAATTAAGTTTTTAGTGTAAGAAAATGCTAGTCTAAAACCCCAATGCTATAAAATAAAACGATCTTTGCTAATATGCAAGAACGTAACACTCAAAATACAAAATAATATATTATTAAAATGATTTTTTTATGAAATATAAATTTTTGAAGTAATTCAGATTAAACATAGGATATTCAATTTGAAAAAAAAAACTATTAAAAATAAAAAAAAGGAAACGTATACAATAGTTTAGCAATTTTGGGACTCGAACTGCAACCGTCAAAAATCAACAATTCAACCGGTTGCTCTAACCGGGGCACTCACCTGGCCACTTAACGCCTATACGGTTGAAGGATCTCTGATTCTTAAGACTACCGTAAAATTCAAGATTCAATGTAATGAAAAGCTGGTCTAAAACTAATATGCTATAAAATAAACGATTTTCTGCGCATGTGCATGAATTTGGCAATCCAAATTCCAAATCAAGGTGTAATTTTTTGAAAGAATAATTTTTCTGAAATATATTTTTTATAATAATTGAGATTCAATATAATATCAAAATTTGGAAAACATATTCAAAATAAAAAATTAATTGGAATGTATATAACAATTTCGCTATTTTGAGACTCGAATGGAAAACCTTAAAAAAATACAATTTGGCCATTCCCTTTATCCACCAAGCTATTCAGCTCCTGAGCGGTGGAGGAATCTATGTTTCTTTACAAGACAAAACATTCAAATTTTTAGTGTAAGGAAATCCTGGTTTAAAACCCCAATGCTGTAAAATAAAATATTTTCTGCGCATGTGCATGGACTTGGAACTCTTAATTCCAAATCAAAGTATAATTTTTGGAAATTAAATGATTTTTGAAATATATTTTTTGTAATAATTGAGATTAAATATGATAATGAAAGTTCGAAAACATATCCGAAATAAAAAATAAATTTGAACATATATAACAATTTTGCTATTTTGATACTCGAACTGAAAACCTTTAAAAAATTGAATTTGGCCAGTCGCTTTATCCACCAAGCCACTCGGCTCCTGAGGAGTGGACGAATATTTGGATCTTAACCAGACAAAAAAATTAACTTTTTAGTGTCAGGACATTCTAGTTTAAAACCAAAATGCTATAAAATAAAGCGATTTCCACGCATGCGCATGAACTTAGCACTCTAAATTCCAAATAAATCTATAATTTTTTCAAACTAATTTTTTAAAAATATATTTCTGTAATTATTGAGATTAAATATAATATTTAATATTAAATTACATATTAAATATAAAAAATAAATTTGGAATACATATTAAATATAAAAAATAAATTTAAATATATAAAACAATTTCCAATCAATCTATAATTTTTTAAAATTAAATGTTTTTTTGAAATATATTTTTTATAATAATTGATGTTAAATATAATATCAAAATTTGGAAAACATATTCAAAATAAAAAATAAATTTGAACGTATATAACAATTTTGCTATTTTGAGACTCGAATGAAAAACCTTCAAAAAATCTACAATTTGGATAGTTGCTTTATCCATCAAGCTACATAGAACTTGTGCGGTGGACGAATCTTTGGTTCTGAACAAGACCAAAAATTTAAAATTTTAGTGTAAGGAAATGCTGTTTTAAAACATAAATGCTATAAAATAAAACGATTTTTGCGCATGTGCATAAACTTGGCACTCTAAATTCCAAACAATCTAAATTTTTTTGAAAGAATAATTTTTCTGAAATATATTTTTTATAATAATTGAGATTTAATATAATATCTAAATTTGGAAAACATATACAAAATAAAATATAAATTTGAACATATATAAAAATTTTGGTTTTTGAGACTCGAACTAATAACCATAAAAAAAATACAATTTGGGCAGTCGCTTTATCCACCAAGCCCCTTAGAACCTCAGCGGAGGACGAATCTTTAGTTCTTAACAAGACGAAAAATTTAAATTTGTAGTGTAAGGAAATGCTGGTTTAAAACATAAATGCTATAAAATAATACGATTTCTGCGTATATGGATGAACTTGGCGCTCTAAATTTCAAATCCATCTATATTTTTTTGAAAGAATAATTTTTCTGAAATATATTTTTTATAATAATTGAGATTAAATATAATACCTAAATTTTGAAAACATATTCAAAATCAAAAATAAATTTAAACATATATAACAATTTTGGTTTTTCAGACTCGAACTCAAAACCTTCGAAAAAAGTACAAATTGGCCATTTGCTTTATCCACCACGCCACATAGAATATTGAGTGATGAACGAATCTTGGGCTCTTAGCAAGAACAAAAATTTAAATTTTTAGTGTTAGGAAATGATGGTTTGAAACCGAAATGCTATAAAATAAAACGATTTCTGCGTATGTGAATGAAATTGGAACTCTTAATTCCAAATCAAAGTATAATTTTTTGAAATTAAATTTATTTGAAATATGTTTTTTGTAATAATTGAGATTAAATAGAATATTTAATTTTGGAAAATATATTCAAAATAAAAAATAAATGTGAACATATCTAACAATTTTGGTTTTTCAGACTCGGACTCAAAACCTTCCAAAAAAGTACAAATTGGCCATTTGCTTTATCCACCACGCCACATAGAATATTGAGTGGTGAACGAATCTTGGGCTCTTAGCAAGAACCAAAATTTAAATTTTTAGTGTAAGGAAATACTGGTGATGATGATGTCGTGTCCGCTTTTTACCGCGGAAAGAGGGGTGCAGTAGCTTCTGAGGGTATGAACCCCTGATCACCCGAGGGCAGAAGTCTGACATCTAGCGCATATGAAGATGAAACACACAATCATACGCTTGCACAGCCATTTTTTACAGGGGGCACATTCACACAGCTCACAGATAGCACACAAAAGAACAACCATGCCCGAACCGGGACTCGAACCCGGGACCTCCAGAACATGAGGCAGACGCGCTACCTCTGTGCCAGAAAGCCGGCAGGAAATACTGGTTTATAACATAAATGCTATAAAATAAAACGATTTCTGCGCATGTGCATGAACTTGGTACTCTAAATTCCAAACAATCTAAATTTTTTTGAAAGAATAATTTTTCTGAAATATATTTTTTATAATAATTGAGATTAAATATAATATCTAAAATTGGAAAACTTATTCAAAATAAAAAATAAATTTGAACATATATAACAATTTTGGTTTTTGAGACTCGAACTCAAAACCATCCAAAAAACTACAATTTGAGCAGTCGCTTCATCCACCAAGCCACTTAGAACCTGTGTAGTGGGCGAATCTTTGGTTCTTAGGAAGACCAAAAATTTAAAGTTATAGTGTAAGGAAATGCTGGTTTAAAACATAAATGCTATAAAATAAAACGATTTCTGCGCATGTGCATGAACTTGGCACTCTAAATTCCAAATAAATCTATATATTTTTTAAAAGAATAATTTTTCTGAAATATATTTTTTATTATAATTGAGATTAAATATAATATCTAAATTTAGAAAACGTATTCAAAATAAAAAATAAATTCGAACATATCTAAAAATTTTAGTTTTTGAGACTCGAACTCAAAACCTTCCAAAAAACTACAATTTGGGCCGTCTGTTTATCCACCAAGCCACTTAGAACCGCAGCGGTGGGCGAATATTTGGTACTTAGCGAGACCAAAAATTTAAATTTTTAGTGTAAGGAAATGCTGGTTTAAAACATAAATTCTATAAAATAAAACGATTTCTTCGCATATGTATGAACTTGGAACTCTTAATTCCGAATCAAAGTATAATTTTTTGAAATTAATTTTATCTGGAATATGATTTATGTAATAATTTGGATTTAATGTCAGATTTAAATTTGGAAAATATATTTAAAATAAAAAATAATTTTGAACATCTATAACAAATTTTTTATTTTGAGACTCGCCCTCAAAACCTTAATAAAAACTACAATTTGAGCAATCGCTTTATCCACCAAGCCACTTAGAACCTGAGCGGTGGATGAATCTTGGGCCCTTAGCAAGACCAAAAATTTAAATTTTTAGTGTAAGGAAATGCTGGTTTAAAACATAAATGTTATAAAATAAAACGATTTCTGCGCATGTGCATGAACTTGGCACTCTAAATTCCAAATCAAAGTATAATTTTTTGAAATTAATTTTTTCTGGAATATGTTTTTTGTAATAATTTGGATTGAATGTAAGATTTAAATTTGGAAAACATATTTAAAATAAAAAATAATTTTGAACATCTATAACAAATTTTTTTATTTTGAGACTCGAACTCAAAACCTTAAAAAAAACTACAATTTGAGCAGTCGCTTTATCCACCAAGCCACTTAGAACTTGAGCGGTGGACGAATCTTGGGCCCTTAGCAACACCGAAAATTTTAATTTTTAGTGTAAGGAAATGCTGTTTGCTGTTGAAAACATAATGCTGTTGAAAACATAAATGCTATGAAATAAAACGATTTCAGCGCATGTGTATGAACTTGGCACTCTAAATTCCAAATCAATCTATATTTTTTTTGAAAGAATAATTTTTCTGAAATATATTTTTTATAATATTTGAGATTAAATATGATAATGAAAGTTCGAAAACTTATCCGAAATAAAAAATAAATTTGAACATATATAACTATTTTGCTATTTTGAGACCCGAACTGAAAACCTTTAAAAAAGTTGAATTCTGACAGTCGCTTTATCCACCAAGCCACTTCTCACCTAAACGGTGGACCAATTTTTGTTTCCAAACCAGACCAAAAATTTAAATTTTTAGTGTAAGGAAATGCTGGTTTAAAATCCCAATGCTGTAAAATAAAACGATTTCTGCGCCTGTGCATGAACTTGGAACTTTACATTCCAAATCAAAGTATAATTTTTCGAAATTAAATGATTTTAGAAATATATTTTTTGTAATAATTGAGATTAAATATGATAATGAAAGTTCGAAAACTTATCTGAAATAAAATATAAATTTGAACATATATAACAATTTTACTATTTTGTGACTCGAACTGAAAACCTTTAAAAAAAGATGAATTTGGCCAGTCGCTTTATCCAACAAGCGACCCAGCTCCTGAGCGGTGGATGAATCTTTGGCTCTTAACAAGACCAGAAATTTACATACTTAGTATAAAGAAATGCTGGTTTAAAACCCAAATGCTGTAAAAAAAAACGATTTCTGCGCATGAACATGGAAATCAAAATTAGAAATCAAAGTATAATTTTTGGAAATTAAATGATTTTTGAAATATATTTTTTGTAATAATTGAGATTAAATATGATAATGAAAGTTCGAAAATCTATCCGAAATAAAAAATAAATTTGAACATATATAACAATTTTGCAATTTTGAGACTCGAACTGAAAACCTTTAAAAAAGATGATTTTGGCCAGTCGCTTTATCCACCAAGCCACCCAGCTCCTGAGCAATGGACGAATCTTTGGTTCTTAACAAGACCAGAAATTTAAATTCTTAGTATAA
>JAOUZG010039505.1:4748-27056 GCA_026289955.1 Argiope argentata
GTGTGTGTGTGTGTGTGTGTGTGTGTGTGTGTGTGTGTGTGTGTGTGAGTTATCGGACACGAAGACAGATAAAGAAAATTCTATAATCCTAAAAATCGTCTTTCCGTATTCAAAAACTCGGTCGTTTTTTAAAAGTTAAAATGCTTATTTTTCCTTAAATTTCGTTCAAGTGAAGGTAAAAAATGTTCTTATATACTTGCGAATTAATTTGTAATGCTGGGCTTTATTACGTATTTGCGACTGTAACTGTGTGTAATAGAGAAAAGAACAAGTAAAATACAAAGATAAAGGCAAATAAATGCACAGAAGATGAATAGTTGTTAGAACAATTGGAAAAAAAATAATAACAAAACAAAACAAAATTGCTTTAGAATTAAGAATGAAAGCAAGAAACATGCTATAATATGGAAATTTCATTTCTTTAAAATTTTTCTTGTTAGATGCTTTAGTTATATTATTTTATTACTGTTCTATCAAACATATTGCGAATATATATTTATTGATCGAAATTATATAACTCTGATAAAAATACTTTTATCAATCAAAAGAAAAAAATTATAAGATCACCGCTCTAACAGTGTTAGAGTACATTTCAAAGAATAGTTAATTATTTTAGCAAAGATTTGGGAAGGGGGATTGTTCTTTTTAAACAATGAATAAAATTAAGTTGTCAGAAAATAAATGAAGTGTACCTAAATTCAGAAATGAGTAATTCAGCTATAAATATAATCTAACGGTAGATTGATTCGATATAAGCAGGATGTATTAGAATTAAATAATTAATTTGGAAAATTATTATTAAAATTTTTAAATGCTAAAAAAATTCAATATAAGTTAAATAAAAGCTGCAAAATTAATAACAAGCCTTAAAAAACAATTCCATATCAAATATTTTTTAAAGTACAATTTACATTAATTGAAAAGGTCAGTATGGGTAAAAGACATATTTTTAAAAAGCAAACAAAGAAATGTTTACAAAAAGAAAAAAAATCCATAATTTTTCTGTATTTTTGTTAAATACTACTTTAAATCAGAAAAAGGATAGAAAGAGAAAAGAAAAAGAGGTAGGAAATAAACTCTTGAATTTAATGCATTTTTTTTCCTTTTCTCATTTTAAACAGGAAAGGTGAAAAATTAAGATTATTAACTATCATTGAAAAGAAATCTAGTTATACTCCAAAGCCTCCACGTCAATTTTCATTTTTACCAATTATAAAAGATTTTCTATTTATGAAAATAAAAACGAGGACAAAGATTTATTTATTTTTTATTTTCAAAATATTTTCCTTCAAATTTTTGGGTTTGGAACAACTTAAAAGAAAATCTATTTAATAGAGCGCTTTCAGTCCTGGTCCATTCAATGTATTTAGTATCTGTAGGTAAAACATTTGAGCAAAATGTCTCATATATCTATTAAATATATATTTTTTGATGCTCTAAATAGCAAATGAAGATCATTCGAATAAGAATTCCATTCCATTTCCATTGCAAATTCAATTAAAATATCTCTTTCAAAACAGGAATGCGAATTTTACCTGAACAATGCACAACAGAAAAGATAGATATTTGAATAGATAAAAGAATTTGCCAATGCAAACTCAATTAAAATGTCTCTTTCTAAACAAGAAAATTAATCTCATCTGAATGATGCTCGAAGGAGAAGGTAGACAATTGAACAGATTAAAAAAAAAATTCCGTTCCAAAATTAATTAAAATATCTTTATCAAAACAAGAATGTGAATTTTACCTAAGTGATGAACCACGGAAAGATAGATATTTGGATAGATAAAAGAATTTTCTATTGAAAACTCAATTAAAATACCTCTTCCAAAACAAAAATGTGAATTTTACCTGAACGATGCATGACGGAAAAGATAGATAACTGGCTAGATAAAAGAATTTTCCATTGAAAATTCAATAAAAATATCTCTTTAAAAATAAGAATGTGAATTTTACCTGAACGATGTATGACGGAAAAGATAGATATTTGGATAGATAAAAGAATTTTCCATTGAAAATTCAATTTAAATACCTCTTTAAAAACAGGTATGTGAATTTTACCTGTACGATGTACGTCGGAAAAGATGGTTAATAGGACAGATAAAAGAATTTTCCATTGGAAATTCAATTAAACAAAAAGGCGAAAGCAATTCAAAGAAGAATGTGAATTTTACCTGAACGATGCACGACGGAAAAGATAGATATTTGAATAGATAAAAGAATTTTCCATTGCAAATTCAATTCAAATACCTCTTCCAAAACAAGAATGTGAATTTTACCTGAACGATGCACGACGGAAAAGATCCCAATGTAGGCAACGTGCTCCTTATCATAAAGACGGCTTAGTGACCAACTGCCTTAGCTACTTGGCCCTTGACCACCGTATAGTCTGGATAGAGAGAAAGAGCACTTCCGTTTGCGCATATTAATCAGCTTCCAACCCGTTTCCCTCGAGATGCACCGAACCTACGCAATTGGCCATGAAAGAAAGAAAAGAAAAAAGAAAAATGTGTACACCTGAACAGAGCGAAACGCGATGGTTTCTTTCTCGGAGGTCTTTGGATTCGAAGATAATTTTCTTCGGATGCTAAACTACCTCAAAATAAAAGACGCCGCTAATTTGCTTTAAAGTTTTTATCTAGATACATTTTGTTATCAAACAGTATGGGACCTTATTTTATTAATTCTGTTCACTGAACAGCGATAGATTTTGGAGAATAAAGCCTATAAACATATTTCTTAAGCTTCAATTCAGGAAAAGTATTAACATCAATAAACTAGCTGCATTTACATTACCACCATGCTAAATTATAGTTCATAATCTAAGCCATTCTAACGCGAATAACTTCTTTTTATTCTTTCATCTGCAATTCTTTATTTTTTTTTCAGCAATTGTTTTTTTTTCCAGCGACAACTGTTACCACCCTTTCCTTTCTATAATTAATTATGACCATAAATAATTTTCTCACGGATGTTTCGTCAACGTGCATACTTTTCGAAATCGTATGTTTCATTTCCATAACTTTGGAATTGTTCAGGATAACAATGCTTAATACTAAGCTAAGTTCTTTATATATTCTTCTCTTTCTTTAAAAAGATAAATCTTTTTTAAAAATACGTTAGAACACAATTGAGCTAATACTCAAATGCATGCTAAACTAATATTTAAAATCAAAGCCAATCAAAAATCCAATGACTTCTTTTTACTCTTTCATCTGCAATGCTTTTTCTCAGCAATTGGGGGCTTTTTTCTTTTTCACCTGTTACCACCCTTTCCTTTCTATCATTAATTACGGTCATAAATAATTTCATATTGTAAGATCGAAATTTAAAATTCAAAGGAGGTTTCGTCAACGTTTATGCCTTTTCAAAATTGTATGTTTTGAATGTTCCATTACTTTGGAATTATTCAGGATAACAATGAGTAATACTAGACTAACTCCTTAAAATGTTCTTCTCTTCTTTTAAAAAGACAAGCTCATTTTAAAAATATACTATAATACAACTGAGTAAATACTCAAATGCATGCTAAAATAATATTTAAAATCGAACGGCTTCTGTTTACTCTTCATCTGCAATTACTTATCTTTTTCAGCAATTGCTCTCTCTCTCTCTCTCTCTTGTTTTGTCAAAGCGTGTACTTTTCAAGATTATATTTTTTATTTCCATTATTATTCAGGACAATAATTCTAAAATAGTTCCCTTAAATATTCTTTTCTTCCTTTATAAAAAGATAGCTCATTTTGAAAATGCGTACTGTATAAAAATTAGAATGCATGTTCAACTAAAATTTAAAATTCAAAGGCAACGATTTGTATTCTAAGTCAGTAGGGTTACGTTTCAATTTAGTAAAAATGTGTCATCTTTTCGCAACTTTTTTCAAATCTGCATCGAAGATCAAGTTGAGGGCTAATTTTATAAGGAAAATAACTTTAATATTTATATTAAACCATTCCACAATCAACTCTATCACTGCATATTTTGCACATTCCTCCACATTTTCAATCCGTTGCACCGCGTACATTTCAAATATTATATTAAATCAAAATTCTGATTTGTACACGCTTTATTTCGATCAGAATTAGGAACACATCGGATTTCTGACTTGCTCAGAATGTTAATATCTTACGAAGCTTTAAATTAATTTCATGTTGATCGAAAGAAAACATGAGTTTATTTGAAAGCAATCTGATCAGAAAGAAATGCCTTTCATCTTATCTAGAAGTTGAGTTTCTAGGAAGAAACTATCTTATGTATTATTATGTATCATCTTATGAAGAAGTTGGATTTCTAGGGTTTCTTGTGTCAATAAAATAGCCTTGTTAGAAGTTAAGAACGGAAAAAAGATAAGAACACCTGATTTGTGATATATTGGAACTAGGTTATATGATACAAAGTCTTATCACAGTGTACATTACACATCTTTATTGTAAGATCGAAATTTAAAATTCAAAGTTTGATGTATCAAAATAAATTGAATGAAAATTCAATATTATGAGTAATGTATATAAAAGTATAAATATTCTATACACAATGCAGAACGCTGAAAAAATTATTTTGCATTTAAAACTTTTATTGGTGCAAATTTTTAATTGTATGCTGGATATCAAGTGATCGCTCAGTTTTTAAAAGCAATTCTAAAAGGTTTATCATTATTTATTATTATTAATTTTTCTTTTAGAGGGTAAAAAAATGCTTAAAATGTCTAATAGACATGACATCCATCAAATTAACGTGACAAAAATTCGTGGTATACCAAGTTTTTAGTTATCTTTTATGGTGCTAGTTCCAAAATTATAACTTAAATCACAAATAAAACAAGTAATATATGAAAATATTTTTAAGTCAATTCTTATTCAGGTCAACAAAGAAAATTTTTATTTTAGTTACTTTTTATTAAATAATTAAATTAATACATGTAATTAATCAAAAAAATAATTGATTTTCGCAAAAATTTAGCTCGCATTCTTCACCTTCACGTGAAAAATACTGAAAACCTCGCATTTTACCGATTGAGCTACAGCCTGTTAATTTTGATTTTCACTGCAAGCTGCTCAAACTCTATTTAAAGTATTTAAAAATATATGAAATTTAATTAACGAATTAATATTTTAAAAAACTGTATTAACATCGAGTGTAATCCACTACAAGTGTAAAAGAATGTATTTGAACTTGAGTGGACGAATAAAAAGTATTTTATTAGCGATTGAAAATTTGAATAAGATCTATAAATTAATATATATAGGGTGAATGTGAATTAATTGTAGGAATTGAAAAAAATATGCTTTAACAACAAAAAAAGAAAAAGAATTATTTTATTTATTTATTTTTGTAAAGGAAGCAAACGCACAACTTACATTTACAGATATCTGCTTTTTGTTAAATGAAATTGCTGTATATGCAAGTCTCTTTCTGTAAATAAATTGTTCAAACCATTTTCCTGTAGATTTTTTTTTTCGTCTCTGCGGATTATGCGCCGCTATCAAGCCACCCAGTTTCTGGGATAATCCAGAATTTACTATATATGAGGAATGGTTAAGCTTATTAAACATCCTACGAGAAAACAGCGTTGCAGCAATCGCAATTTTTGTAACAAGTTATCAGAGCTCTGTGCTGTAGGACAGTTTACTGAAATAATAATAATAAATATCCTCTTTATCTTTCAAAAAACCCGTAGTGTATTGCTCTTCGATTTTGATATTTTAAACACAGAACTGGGAACATCATAAGGAGGGGCAAAACAGCAAGAGATGGCCAGTCGGTTGAGATTAGCTATCCATATGGTTTTTCAATGCATGAAAGCAACTTGCAGTTAATAGAGTATATACTTTTTTTTGTCAGCAATAAGTAAATCTGGAAAAAAAAGTTGAAATGGATTGTACAAAGAGACTTGCCGGATACGCCGTCTCATAGTGGAATAATACCGAATATAGCGCTAAAAGTTATTTATTTATATCAAAAGAGTTGTCTGAACCCCAATAATCGTTGTTTTGCAAAATTAAATTTCATATTTTTAATGAAGATATCTAAAGGATTTGGTGTTACGGTCATAAAAAAAGTAGAAATGAATGGACACGGCTCTCATTCGCGATACAGTTGTTGAGAGCTTTCTCGTTTATAGCCCTTTGCCTTCAGCTGTCGCTGATTATGGCAGAATTTATGTTATTCTTGCCATGTTTAATTATAGATGATTAATATTTAAAAATAGATAAATGGTGAATAAGTATGACGAAATATTTTGCTTTAATTGAATTTAAATTAAATTAGCTTATGATTGTTAATACTTGGTTTTATTTTTTTAACTAAACTTTTTTTTGTCGTTGTTTTTACGAACCACAGTGCAATCTTTGCAATTATGTAACTTCGAAATTATTGTATTAGCAATGTTTTTGATCAAGAATTAAATCGTAAAATGCCATTTGTATATTAATTCAATAAAATGGAGAAACTAACAGCTTTTTAAAGGCCTTAAAATTTCTACTAATAACATAGGTGAATTTGTGCAAGTATGTAAGTCTGTGTGAGGTGCAGTGTTGATGCTTTACAAGTCAGACAGATTGACCTTGGCTTATATATACTTTGAAAAGTAGAAATATACGGCTCGGAGAGATTCTTGTTGAAATATTAATTAAAACTTAAGTGAAATGAAGGCATCTTTTCATGACTATTTCAGGAAACATTATAGTGCACTAATAATGTTCGCCTTAACTTAAAAATCAACACATTATCTTTTCAACGATATTATTTTATCATACACATTTTTCTATCTGATCGATTTTTTTAAATGTAGTCGAAGCATAGTTTATAATAATATATTTTATTGTTGGAGTGAAGCTTTATACTGTTTTCATTGTAATCAAAAATACTACATCATGGGATTTTGTCCATCATTATTGAGCAAGATAGGAAGATGCGAATTGTTTTCCTACTAAATAAGTTTAAGTTTAAGAAAAACTTTTAATAAATAACTTTAATAATTTTGAAATCGTGCTGTGCTGGCAATTAAAACTTAACTGAAGAACTAAGTAATTGTGAAATATTTTAAAATATAATTATTTGTATGCACTGTTGTTCTTTTCTGGGAAATAATTGGATGTATATTGATATAAACAGAGAATCAAGGGAATTCTTACTTCAATCTTTCAGAATTCTTACAAATATGGTTATTAAAAATTCGGGTATTTGAATAATTTACGTTTCTAAATTTTTTTATCGATCATATTTGCATCTCAATTTGAACAAAAAAGCATTGAATGCTTAAAAAAAAGTAATATTTTTTTTGTTTTGCGAATAAGTTAAAGTAATATTACCCTGTCTTTTTATTGTAGAATACGAAATTATATTCATGAATTTATTTTGCTTTTAAAAGCATACTTATATAAAAGAATTCTTAGTAAATAAATGAATAAATAGATTTCATATTGAGATTCTAGCGAAAAATATTTAATTTGACATCCATTTTACAAAAATTAATAAAATTCTAATTTTGAACATTATTTAATAAAATTTTTCGAATTGTTTTTATAATTTAGTTTCAACTTATAAAAAATAATTAAAGAAATTTTATTTCTTATATCTGCATAAATTAGGGTTTATTGTTTAATTCCAAAAATAAATCCTTTACGTTTGAGACCATGTATTCATCATTGTTCAACCCCTGTAGCTTCGCTGTATCTGTAAGAAAATTATAGTTTTGATATCACGCGTTTTGTCCGTTATCATAATATATGAAAAGTTTATCTGATACTTTAAAACTTAAATTACTGAAAATTATAAAAAAAAATATAAGTAAACAGTCCATCTATTGGGCTCAAGATGGGTTTTCATTCAATTTAAGTTCAAAAAATAAAACAAAAATTGTTTTATTGTATTTATATTACTAGTAACTAGATTAATCACTAATAAAACGAAACGATTTCACTTAAAGCCCAGAGATATTTTCCATTATTTCTAAAAGAGACTTTTACAAAAACAACTTATTTGTCTAAATAAATCTGCTTGTTTCTGATCTAATAAATTAAACTCACACTATCAATTTCATGAATTTTATGAAAGCTTTCCAATGGTAAATAACATACGAAGGGAGAAAACATGTCAGCTGGTTTAGTTATTTTTAAATTGCGAGAATCTGATTTGGACTTGTGGTGATAATAAAAAATGATGCCTTTCAACGTGATGGGTTTTCATGCAGTGTAAATTCAGAAAATGAAATAAAAATATTCTTAGGGAAGTATATTTCAAATACACTTAGGGCTTTCCCATAGACAAAACGTAAAAGAATTGAAGCTTGTTTCAAAAAATGCAAAATTCTTATACTCCTTTATTTCAGTAGCTCATATTTCGTTTTCTTCACAGAAAATGGGAAATTCTTTCTATATTGAATCAGTTTTTATACCGTCGTTTCCCTATATAATTTCATTCTTATATAACAAATATAAATTAAAATTAATAAAAAATTTGAATTTATTACTTCACGTTTAGATATTGAACCCACAGTTATTTTTATTGTAATAATGCAGCAATATATTTTTGTTAAAGAATACGGCTGAGAATAAATTCTGTTTTACAAAAATCGTTGTAAAAATCAAGTTCAAATTAAGTTACAAATATAATAATATTTTCGCGAAATATTAATTTCCATTTTATTAATTTTTTTCTCTCTCTTTTGAGAAGAGATAGGTTTGCTATTATAGTTGGTTATTACAATCTATATTATTTTAGTCCTTATTATGTAATTCATAGCTGCCCCCCTCCCAGATTCAATATATTTTTCTTTAATTAGCTTTATTTAGTCTATAGTTTCTATCATATTTTTTTTTCGTTCAAAATATGTTTTAAACTCTTTTTGAGGCCAAGAATCAAAACTCTAAATAGAACAAAGCTTAAAGTATTTTTAAGAGCCTTACATAATATTAACAACTTTAAACAGCTAATTTAAATTCTCTAAATGGTATTTTTGAAGAAGAAAAAAAAGAGATTTTTTTTTAAAAAATCACGTTTTACTTTTAGGGGTTATTTAACCTTAATTTCATAAATTGCTCTTTCGAAATGGTCGGACGATTAGTTATATTCTTGAGTTTAAACTTTTGATCCCAGAAAGTCAGTTTCTATACTAGAGCAAGAGTGTTTTAATATATAACCAATCTTTTAACGTGTTCATTTTGCAAGAGTTAAATGGTGAACAGAATTTTGTTAAATAAAGTAAAGGAAATGTTTTTTAAAAAAACGAAACCATATAAATTTGTGATAAATTAGGTAACACAAATGAATGACATTTGAAAAAAAATTATTTATTATGTCAGTATTTTCGAAATAAGTACTTATTCATGTTGATCTAAAAGTGTGAGAGCATTTTTTTAAAAATTGATGATTACTTACTATTATTATTTATAATAAAATTTTAATATTTTTTACAAATTAATTTTTGTAGACTTATAATTAGAAACAACAAATTATGTAATAAAAGAAAGCAATCGTTAGTAAATATTTGAAAAATAATAAAATCACTGTGTTATGTAAAATAATTTGATGTGATATTTTATATTTGTTTAATATTTTTTTTGGCTATCTTAAAAATGCATTTGATTAATAATCCCCAAATTATGCTTATGCTTTAAAAAAACAGAACAAATACTACAATTTTAAATATTTTTTTATGAATTTAAATTTGAAACTAAAAACACACACAAATAATAATAATAAAAGCAAACGTACCACTCGATTTACCGTTGGGCATTGGCAAAACCACCTCGTGTACCGTTTCCGTTCCGTTCATCTGTGTGGGACTCGACGAGCTTATGCGAGTCATACTGTCTTTTAGAGTAATCCACAAATATAAACAAAGCACAGCAGTTACAGAAAATGATCAAATGCGACCATTTCTGCTTCACGACGTCTTCCAGTCCACGAAGCAGCCTCAGATACAAATTACCAATCGCGAACTTTCAAAAAAACGATCAGATTAAAATCGTTTAAAAAGTATTCTCTAACGGTTCTCTCCGAACGACCGGAAAATCCAGTATTTTTAGAACGTGAAGTGTCCCTCGTCCGAAATATCTTCGTCAACTAGCTGAAACGAACGAAGGGGATACATACCTCCTTTTGATTGGTCGAGCGGAGGGGGGTGATACTTTCCTATAGGTCATTGGAGCGAGGGTCCTGTGAGTGGTTGATGAGCCGCTCGTTCGTGATTGGTTGGAGTGATCGGGCGGGCTGAAATAGGGAAAGTGGAAAATTCCACTTGCCGGGGTGTTTCTTTCTTTACTTTAAGGCCCCGTTACTTTTCTTTATTCTCTTTTATTTATTTTATTTGAGGAGTTTCTTCCTTTCTTTCTTTTTTTCTTTCGGCGTTTCTTTTCCTGCTTTGAGAGTTTCGTGAAGTGTACCGTTTCTGGTAACAGGTTGAGCAGAAGTGAATTGAGATGCTTATTTAAGAAGGAAGGAGGGAGAGTGGGGGGATAGATTTTTCTTCTTGAGCTAATATTTCAATCACTTTTCAATCTGAACACTCCTCTATTTAGCGATTGTATTTTGCGTTGTTCGAATATTCTTTTAACGCAATTAAATTTTGTAAAGCTATTTAAATGTAAAATAAAAACTATTATATTTTAATAATATTTTCAAAAGAGGAAGATATTAGTATTTTTAAAATATAAAAGGAAAAATGCTGCAAAGGAAAACTTTGTAACAAAGTTAAATTTCAATTAAATGTACCATGAGCTTTAAAAAATTTTTTTTATTAAATTTTAAAAGCGAAATAAAGAAATTTTGCAAGTTGAAATAAAGTTATTATTACTTTGAGATATATAATTGACTATTTCATTTAATAATCAATAAATTTAAAATTTTTATTTCGAATTATTTGCTGAATAGGATTTTGCAATATTGAATATGATTAAAAATGAAATGATATAAATGGGGCACATCACGTGAATTGGACGCTTTTTATTTGCACTAAAGATTGTTAAGAAAAGTATGACGTAATTAATGTTCAGCATTTTGTAAATTTCAATGGTTTATTTTCATTATTATTATTTTTTAAAAAAAAATTATTTTTAAATGTATTTGTGTGTATTTCAATGCCACTTTATTACTTGGGACTGAAATTTTTCATATACCATTTTAGGATTAATAACTAAGAATGCCGGCTTTCTGGCACAGAGTTAGCGCGTCTTCCTCGTGTTCTGGGAGTCCCGGCTTCGAGTCATGGTTTGGGCGTTGTTCTTCTGTGTACTATCTGTGAGATATGGGACTGCCCCCCCTGTAAAAAGGGGTTGTGCAAGCAAATGTGGTGAGTGTGTATAGCTAAGTCGTACTCTTGGCCCTAGTTGGGGCCACTTCAAAAACAAGAGACGCTCCTTTCGGCTTAAATCTACTGCTGTATCAGCAGGAGGCTTGTCCATAGGCGTTATTAGTAACAACAACTAAGAATAATCAAATTAATATATGAAATTTCAAATATTCTTTGAAATAAGAAAACCAATTGATAGTTTGGTCATAACTTGAGGTAAATGTTTTTTTTTTTCTTTTCCATTGCCCTTTTCATTATTTTTCTCATAGGCAACAAATCCCTGATATATTATTCTTTCTATAAAGATTAGCGCATATTTTTGTGATGATGGATATTTAATATAATATTCATAGCAGAAACATCTTTATAAGACTACCTGTTTAATCACAAAAGTTATCAGAATGCTGATTACATCTTATCTTTTTTATATTATTATTATCATATGAAATAAAATACGTACTTTACATAAATAATTAATTTTTACACTAAATTATTTTTAAAAATTCAAAAACTGATCATCTTATTTGATTGAACTTTAATTTTCATGCTTAGTTTTTGAAATCTCCCAAATGAAATGAATAATAATTAGACTGATAGACAGACAAAATCCGCCTCGCCTCCATCCCTTAACTAAATGTAAACTTAAATATCTATTTCTTCCCTCCAACAAAAATTCATATCAGTGTTCTCTCAATCTTTGTATTTTATTTAGGAAGATACCCAGTTCTATTGCATTAAATCACTAAAACTTGGGAAAAATAATTAAGTTTTGAGCATAGCAATTTGTCTGAGAGGGCTTGGTTTTGAGCAAAAATAAATTTAATAAAAGATTAAAATGAAATCTGCTATGTATATTTCAATGCATCATGTCAGAGCATCATTTCTTGAACGGCCAAGCACCACGTGCTCGTGAAAGTTAAATTATATTTTCATTCATTTTAATTGTTTCATTGCATGAGTCACTTTAGTATTGCCAACGATCCAAACAAACTTTGTCTCGCATTGATTGTTTTTAAAAAAATATCACATTTCCTATTTATTTCATTTCGTATAATCACCTACTCAAAATGACATTTCTCAAGATTTTATTTACTGTAGTGATTAACTTATTCTTTTTTAACCAGAGCTTTTGTAAATGCAATGGCCACGCCTTATTAGAAGCTGATTTTTTGAGATGCTCGTGCAGATAATAAAATTTCTATTTTTCGTCTACGGATTTTTGTTGACTCTCATTCCCAAAATAGCATCATGTTCCGACATAATAATAATAATAACCAAAGAGAGCGAAAATAAATTTAACATATGAATACTTGTAAATCTCATGATCCGAGAAGTAATTTCAAATAATAATAGCCGTTTCTGTATGTTTTTATTTTAGTAATTAATAGACATAATTCGCAGTGCCGAATTTTATAGAATATTATCCAAATTACAATTGACAGTTAGATATAACAAATCAAACTAACGATCGAGATTTCATCTTTCTTAAGAAGAAATCTCATTTTAAGGTTTTATAATCACATTTGAACTTCAAATGTTTAATTAGTTTGGGAGCAATCCATATAATGCTGTAAAATATAAACTTTCTATTAATAATAAAAAGGAATGTTTGTGTATGTGCACTCGTATTGATTGGATGGTAAACAAGTGAAAGTTGGAGTTTTTTTTTCTTTCTTTTTGCGTAATAAAATTTCAAATAACTAAAAATTAAGTTGAATCTTGACTACACCTTCTAAAAATAGTGCACAAAAATACATGTTTTGGGACAATTAAACTATGTAAAATTAAATTTTGCATATTTTAAAATTTTTAAGTATATGCATTTTTTTAATTACATCAATTTAATAGCCGAACAATTTTATTTATTATTTTTATTTTTTGGCTTAAAATTTATCAAGTTAAAAAAAAAAACTTTTTGCCTACTAACCACCAATAGAATATCTAGCCCTGAAATTCAAATCGTTCTCCTTGTTCCCCAACATATTTATAAGGTTGATTTTCTTTCATTTTTGAAAGCTAAAGTACATGGATACTGTTAAACATCTGTGCATTTTACAAAGGAATAAAAATGGAATTTATACTACTGGGAGTGTTAGACAAATTGGAAATTAACATTTTGAACAGTACAGTGACGTCCCAGGTATTTGTACTTTCTAATCTTGATGAATGTATATGGTATTCATTCTGAAAGTTCATGTACTGAATCAGCATTAAATGCCCTGAATGTTCATGTACTGAATCATCATTAAATGCCCTGAATGTTCATGTATTGAATCATCATTAAATGTGCTGAATGTTCTTGTACTGAAACATCATTAAATGTACTGAATGCTCTTGTACTGAATCATATTAAAATGACATGGTTTTAATTCCTCATAATTTGACGGAAGCATAGACATGAAATTGCATTTAAACATTTTAACTGAAAATAAATATTTTTAACAAACCAGCTAATCGCCGAAAGAGTAAACACTCAAAATTTATTATTTATTTATTATGACGTTGGGGGTCCATTGCTTTGTTTTTCCATAAAATGTTAACCATATCATCCTCTTTAAGATTATGAGTGTGCATGTAAAGAAGAAGAAGAAGAAAAACATACACACATCCAAATAAAAAAAAACACTCTAAAGTCACCATTTTAAAGTCCTTTGCTCGTTTCAATGAAATATTGTACTATGTTATTATTTATAATCACAGTTGTGAATTAATTATAAAAATATTTTAAACGAGAGACATTTCTTTGAATGAGGACGATTTCTTTAACATCTATAAAATTCAAATATTTCATGAAATATCTAAATAAATGCTTTCATCTTTCACTTTTATTAAAATAATATTTATTTACGTAACAACATTTTTTTAAAAAATGGCTTGAACATTTTAATCCAACACCAGACGACTAATTCCGCTTGCTGTAAAAATTTGAACCACTTTGAAAAGTAGAGAATGCACCAAAAAAAGAAAGGTAACCAGTCCGGTTTTCGGTTGCGGTTCCAGAGACAGACAGACACGATGGGGGTCAACAGAAACCTGTGTGAAGGTCACTCAGCTGTTTTGCTTCCCCGACAAGCCCTGCAGGGATTTTTCCGTGGTCTGAAGGTGGAAAAATAGAAAGGGGGAAGATGGGGGAAGCGATGATGGTCAGGGGAGCGAATTTCCAAAAATAGGAGGCCTGACCCATGTCCTGTTCCGGGGGGAGACAGGGATAGAAACGCTGGTCATATTTGAGTCACAAATTTAGCTAATGGATTCTGGACCAGATCAATGAAACTCGCCGCGGAATTTTGTCAAAAACGACGAACATCGAGATTGTCTCAGAAACTATGACAGTAAAAAGAGATTTTTGATTATTTGATAAATTGGTTTTTGCTTTCATCAGTAGATGCATCAAAGTTTTGAGATAAAGCGAAACTTCGAAGTTAATGATAGTACAGTTAAAATTGGATTTAAACACAAATTTAAATCAAGAAAACACAGATTAGAAACAAAATACAGCAAGACAATCAGCGATTATTAAAATTTTCGGTAAATATTTGTTTTAAAAAAATTAGTAAATAATGAATACATAAGTAGTAAATAATAAAGTGGTGAATAAATAAAATAATTGCAATTATAATCAAAATATTATTATAATTTTGAAAATATTAAGTTCATTAAATAAGTAAGTTATCGTAATATACAATTGGTAGCAGTTTGATTTGAACATTTATGCAATAAAGTACAGCTCACGTGTAATACGTTCAAAGTTATTATTTTTTAAATAAGAAATTTTTCCTACTTTCATTTATGGGATAGATTATACAGCAAAAAAAATCTCGAATGATTTATAAAAATCCATTTATATTTATGGAGTACTTAAGCAACGAAATCAATGGAAAAAGTAAGAACTAGTTTCTAGTTCAAAATTGAATTAACCAAAATAAATTTTGATTACATAATATATTTTTTAAAAAAATTAACTTGAAATTTAAAGTATAGCAGAAGTTTTCAAGTTGCAGACGATTTTGCATGAAAAGAAATTAAGTGAACCAAAATCCACTGGAATTTAATTAAAAAAAGATTTAAAAAAAAAACGTAGAAACTTTTATTCCTCTCAAACTATTTAATTTGTCTCAATTCTTATATATGATTCCATTATTTAGAACTAATTTTCCTTTTCTAAATTTCACTATTCAAATTTGATAAACTTCATGTAATTGTATTTTGTAACTCTTATTTGAAACCGCAAAATAACGGCATGATTTTTCCCCCTTTTCTTATTTCTTTACTTTATTATTTAATTTAAAATACTTGTTTCTTCGAAATATACAACTTCTAGATAAAATAAGCGTTGTTTTTTGTTGTTGTTGTTGTTTTGCCTTTCTTTACGCCATTTTTTTTCTTATACTTTAAATTCGAACCCATTTAAATTAATAGTTACTAATATTGCAATCAATTAAATCTATTTATAAAGTAGTCTTTGACATTACAATAGTTGAGATAATGGAATAAAGATCACAGAAATGTATATTAAAAGTGTTATAACCTAGATTCTTTTTAATAATATTTAGTCGACGGCGATAAAAATCGCATAGCATTTCCTACCGGCTATACTCGACCTAAAGAAATCTAACATTCCCCTAACTATGAGAAATAAAAGAGGATCTATATCGGCAATACAACTTGATCAGAATAAGAATATTTTGGTAAATATATGAAAGATAAGAAAGAAAAAAAATATGTTGTAAGAATTCGCATAGCAGAGATGAGCATTAAGACCGTATAAAAAGTATTATAGAAACAAATAACGTGTCTTACTTATTAATATACTTAGATCTTGTTATTTATATTGAGGACACGTAGAAAATTTCTCAGTAAGATCAAACATTTCGTTAAAGCTAAAGCAAACGAGAAGATGAATTCGAAATACCATTAACACATTATTTTTTTGTAATATTAACGGCTTTCGACTCTTTCTTAAGGAATAATGGCTAGGATCGGCTAAACCGTCTTATCTATGCCTTAAGTCTAAGAAAATTGTAAGATAAGACTTGATGATCGAAGAAAATGATTTTCTGTCAATCAATAAATAATGGAAACTATTTGGATTAGTTCCAGCGATAACTATCTGTCCAACTCAGTGATTTGCAGACAAGCAAAATATTGATAGTTTTGACTGTAGAGGTAGAAAACTTCCAATTACAGAGACAAATTTTGGTTAAATATTATTTTAAATCCCTTATTAGAGTGATTATGTAGCAATAATGCGCTTAACTAACATAACTTAGACCACATATTATAGAGATCTTATTTTTCAAATGAATTCTCAAAAGGATAATTCAACTATTTATAAGACGCATTTGAGTCATATATGTCTCCAACAGTTTTAGATGCTTAATTTTTTTCTCTGCAATTACAAATGATATAAGAAATTAATAACAGTTGAGCAAAGATTAAATTTATGAGATACCATTTTGCAATTTCGGACAAAATTTTTCAAGGTGTTCCCCCAGATTCTAATATTGGATAGGCAAACATTGATTTAGTAAAGGCTTTTACTTTTTTCCCCTGTTGTTTTGCCTTTGTTGCAAATGACCTTCTAGAAAACATATTTTTCGACTGTCATCGATAAATAGCATCTATATTTAAAAGAAAAAAAATCAATCAATTAGTTATTAAAGTAGGGATTATTCAACTTTTCTTTAGTAGAATTTTACTTTAAAGAGTAATAAAAGCAATTTCCATTTCATTTTAAAATTGCATTCTCGTTTGAAAAAACTTTGCTCGATTAAAAGATTTGGGAATAATTAAGAAATAAAGCATTAATAGGGTTTTGATAAATTATGATTAAGTATTAAATGCTAAGAATTATGAATTAATGAATGGTAAATAATGAAATGAAAGTTAATTAATGATATTAAATTTATATATAAAATTTTGAAGCATTAAAAAAAACCGGCAATAAATTATCAGTTTCTACCTAGGTTCTAAGCTGCTCCGTTTGCGTTACGAATCCTAATTTTTCAAATGCTTCGTTATTACATGAACGAAAATTAAAAGCCATAAAATTATTTTGAAGCATCCTTCCATAGACGTGGAATAATGATAATTAGGATTTTCTACGTTACTTTCTGTGAACATAATTATGGACGTGGATTTTACTTTCTCTTGTCAGTGTTTTAGAATCACATAGATTTAACTAATGGTTCCTGTTATAACTTTAATTACTATTTGTTTAATTTTCAAGCATCCTGAAATTGGTTAATCAAATTGATGATCGTTTTCATGAAGAAGTTTTGAAATATTAAAAAATATTTCTCTTTCTGTGTTAATTTGAATGTAACTGACTGTGTTACTAACAGACTCACTTGACTGTGTGTTACTTTGAATGTACTATTAATGACTCACTTGACTGTGTGTTACGTTGACTGCGTTACTAATGACTCACTTGACTGTGTGATACTTTGACTATGTTACTAATGACTCACTTAACTGTGTATTACTTTGACTGCGTTACTAATGACTCACTTGACTGTGTTGATAATGACTCTTAAAAAGTATTAATTAATAAGAGTGAAAATATGTCTTTGAAACTTTCCCACGTATTCTTTAATAAATATTTTTCACTGCTTACGGATGCATTAAGACATAGACCTCGAGTACGACGATGAACGTTACTAGGATTCATATTTTTATTTGTAGACTGTCATGCCGCAGTGGATTGACAGTTAATCACATTTTGATTGTTTGCCCAGCTTTTGACTCCCATCGATACCATTTTTTTTTTCATCCATCAAACGTAACTCCCCCAGAATTGCTGGAAGAAAATTACCACCCAAACATTTTTAAATTTTTTATTCCTACACACAATTTACCAGATATTTAACTTAAACAGTTTCCATTTTTCAATTTTTATTCTAAGACAAATATGTAATATTTCGTTTTCATTTGTATTTTACTATTTTACTTTAGTTTTATGGCCCAGAATGGCCTGAATTGGCCCCTGGGCCAAGAAATTCAAACCAACCAATCAATCAACTACGCCTCGCTGTTATTGTGTTCTGTTACATACGGACATCAATTCCACTTCCTGTAATTAGATTACGCTCAAATTTAATTAAAATAAAACAAAACATTTGGCGTACGTGCTACACTTTTTATTTCTAATTTTAAGCTTTTCTTTTCATGGTGCTGAAACAATTTAATTATGTTTATTGTTATTATTTATTTATTATTTTTGGACGACACGGGAAAATCTGGACATGAGAGATACTCCAAAATCTTGAATCCGATTTCTTTGATGATTACATTACTTCCTCTTTGTGTGCTTCCTAATCAAGAATAAACATATAATTTTGGGGAGGTGGCACCGAGGTGTCCCATATGTCGTATGGATTTTACTATTGATCACATTTTAATTGAACGTCCATCTTTTAATTCCTTCCGTTGACTTCTTTTAAAGTCATTTTCATTAAATTTACAAGACATAGTGGGCGAAAAATCCCACTCAAACCTTTTTAAATTTTTAAAAAAACCATTGGCTTTTATAATTGCATTTAGTATCATAACATTTTTGCTCTTTATTCACCATTTGCATTCCTTCAATGTAACAATTTACACACATCTGTTTCAGTTCAATTCCTTTCCATTTGGAGTCTCCACGTATTGCATTTTTATATTTGACTCTCAATTTTATATTTTAACGAGTGTATTTCTATGATTTTGCTCTGATTTTACCATTCGCTTGGCGCAGCATGGCCAAATATGGCTCTTGCGCCAAAAAAACTCAAAGCAGCCAACCAACTCTAAGCAAGAAAATAAAATGCATGAAATCAACTTAAGACTTAAAAATAAATACTGTAATCCTTGTTCTAATATTATTTCCACCTTTCACTTTGTATACTTAAAAAATGATAGCTATTTCTTTTTTTTTTACACTAATATCATTTACTATAGTACTTTTAACATCACTAACAATAGCACCTTTAATTTCAATGGTAAAATTTCATTCCATTCTGGTATATTGAAAAAAAAAACTATGAGAGGTCGAATCACTGATTGCTGACGGAATTACGTATTTATAGCTAGAGATAAAGTTTGTTATATATATCGCATTAAAAACAAACTTAATTGCATTTTATTGCATTTATATCGAAAATAAAATATCCGTGCACCGTCTTCAAAACTGATTAATTAACTCCGAATACCAACCTTATCAAACTGAGTGCTCTGAATTGACAATTAAGTTTCTCCTTACATGCAATTTAATATACGACATAAAACTGCTTTAAATTTTGTTAGATCCCAACAAACAATCATCTTTCGGAAGACAGCAAGAACTTAGTACTAGGAGGAAACACGAGAAAATGTTGTTGTCCAAAAAAAGAAAGAAAGAAAGAAAAGAAAAGAAAAAACAGTGACGCCTACTTCTTTTGTTTTCGCCTGACACCCAACACTCTCCCGTTGAAGAGCAGTGCCAATTCTAGTTGACATGCCGGGGTAGGAAGGAAGAGGGGTCCGTGCAAGTGCAGATGGGCTGTTCTCAATTGATACTAATGCAATAACTGAAGTTCTGGTGATCTCTATGGAACAGCTGACCGTATTTTGTGATGTTGCCTTTGGACAGTAATCAGAATAATTCAGTTTTCACGCATCCTAGATTAAACCATGCTGCGAACTGTTACACCAGGGGGGAAAAGTGAATAAAAATCAAGCATAACATCATACTTTTGGATAATGTGAGTGTTATGTGTATATTTCTCGTACAATTAGAATTACTAGACATCAAAGGTATTCTTTTCCCTGGTGGTATGAGTAATATTTACCAGTATGTATAAGCCACATAGATTATAGCTGAACACCCCCCTTTTCTCAGGGTCTCTCAAAAAAAACAATTCATTTGAGCAACTACTTAAATTGACTTATAAACACTACAGCCTTTAATAAATCCGATAGCATACGCCTCATAAATAGCATAAGGCATAGTAATAAAGGCATAACCTTATTTATAAGATCTCAAGTAAATAAAGATATTAATAAAGGCATAGCCACATTTAATACAATCAGAAATAGCATATACCCTCATAAAATTTAGAATCTAACGCTGCATACCAGAATCTATATTAATAAAAATGCAACTCAAAATGCGTTGCTACGCGCTAAACTGGAGAACGGCTGGACCGATTCGGCTAATTTTTTTAAAAATATTTTCGTTAAGGCACGAGGATGGTTCTTATGGAGAGAGAAAATTAAAAAACTGCGTGGAAAAAAGTTAAAACGACACTTTTCTTACTTTCCCGCCAAAAATCTTCATTTCCTTCCCCCCACACCAACTGAGTTAGATAGCAGGAAGTAATAAATTATGATTTGTTTAGAAAGAAATACGCGAAGTCAGTTGGTTTTCATTCATAGATAACGGGATGAAGATTAAAAAAGAAAGAAAATAGCTGCTTTTATTATTAGTCTGTATGGATATTTAATCTATATCTGCTCAAAATAAAGTAATAAATAAGGAAAAAAAAAGAATAACAGAGTGCAAAAAGGGTTTGTAGAAAAAAAAGTACTGAAGAAAAAAAGAATAGAAAAATAAAGAAAAGAAGGGTGCGTGTGTCACCATTATTTCCTTTGTGCGCGGCATTTTCCAAGCTGTTTTTAAACTTTCGCATCTCTTGAAAATCAATTGTGTCTTTATTTGTTTATTGTGTTTACATTTATGAAAATTTGAATCTCATAATTCTATAAAAACGTAGAATTTTAGACCTTTCCCTCCACCATTTAAGTAAAATATCAATTCCGGGACAATCATTGTACGGATAGAAAGAGAAAGATGAGTAGCGCAATGAATTGAACATCTGAAGAAAATTATACTAAATAATACTATAAATGAATTATTTGATTATCAAAATTTGTTTGGTTTAAATATATTTTGGTGAAAAACATATTATGGGACACAGCTATATAAAATATTATATGAAAATTTTAGCGAGCATTAATATTGGCGAACCGACTGGTCGCCAAAGGCGGCTAGTAAGGAATAAATACAAAAACAATTCTTACATTCGCATAAATATTTACGTTTCAATTCCACTTTTACCCATTGAAATAAAACTAAGAATTTCTTAAAAAAAAAAAAGAGAGAGAGAGAGAAAAAGAAATGTATTACGATGGTTTCAACTGTTTACGAATCAGTAAAAATTCGTAATTCTCACCAAAATTTATAAAAGAAGTTCCTTCAATCTGTACTGAAAGCATTTTATAGATTTAGGGAAGAAATAGGTTTTCGGGGATTATTGTTTTAATGTTAACTATGAAAGTAAAGGAATGGAACATAAATAGAAACTCGTTATGCCCTTTCACTACACCTTATATATATATATATATATAGGAGCATTTAATGATTTTTCGGTTGAAAGTGAATCAAAATCTAAATTCATTCATTTAATTCACTTAGTTTCTTCTTATTTTGTTGTATTTTTTAAGCAGCAAAAATTTCTTTAATACTTAACAAATTGGATTAAATTTTCAAAAATGCTGAAATATCTCAAGTGAAAATCCGGTATAATTAAATTTTAACTCCTTATTTGAAACCAATATTTTAGATAATATAAGAAATGCTCACAACATTTTTATTATGTATTGAAATGCTGGCATATTACTTTTTTAGATAATTTCGAACATTTTTTCAGTTACCTTAAAATGGATACTGAAATTCCTTGGCGTTCCTTTGGCGATTTTATTGACATTTTGGAAGCGGCAACCCTAATTGGTGCCTAATCTGGTTGGAGAGCGCATCTCTTCAATGTAACCAGCATCTTTCTTTCGCTGTCAGCTATGCGTGCGATCTATTTTATACCCCCACTGCGTTCGGCCTCCTAATTCTCGTATTTGAGACATTCTATTCTTCGAACAAAAGAAAAGGAGGGGAATAGTTTATTCTTTTTCTTTGGTACCGTTTCTTTCTTAGCCGTCCTTTTCTTGCTTTGCTTAATGCCTCGTTCCATGATATCGCTAACACAGCTATTCCTTTTTTTTCTTCT
>JAOUZG010039505.1:32056-44299 GCA_026289955.1 Argiope argentata
CACAAATTTCTCTCCGTGAGGACATGGAGAACTCAAATATCGAGCTTCAAGGTTAAACCCAGGCCTTTCAGGTGGTCATAAACAGTTGAATTCAATAAATTTAAACTCTCACCGATCTCACGTGTTGTTGTTCGCCGGTTTGCATCAACTATTACCTTTATCGTGTCTTTATCAGCTTCAACCGGCCATCCGGAACGTGGTGCATCTTCGACATCAAAATTGCCGGATCGAAATTTTGTAAATCAGTTCTGACACTGTCGTATTGTCAACGCATCTTCTCCATACACATCGGTTAATTTCTTTCTGGCTTGAACAGCATTTTTACCTTTCCTACAGGAAAAAAGTGAAATATGACGAAATTGCTGCTTATTGCTTTCCCTATTTAAAAGGGCATCTATCAAAAACTACTGTGCAAAATCAATTGAACGTTTTCACAAACAAGTATTGCTATATCACCTCTCAAAACATACAATGATTATACGTCTTAAGTGTGAAGTTGGAATAAAAAAATACAATTAAATCCTTTGTAGAGAAAAAACGAAATTACTTTTCGAACGACCCAATATATTAAATAAGTAAATAAATTATAATTCAATAAATAAGTTATTAAAAACAAAATTATTCTATAAGTATTTTGAAATTGATAGCGATTATTTAATTTAAATAAATTAAAGAATTGAAGAAAGTCGAAGAAAGTTAAAATATTTGATACTTTGTTTTTCACTAATTTTTTGAAATGCTGAACTGGCGTTTAAAAAAATTACAAAATGGTGCATTATAAAATCAAAATGCAAAATAACGATGCGATATATGTTAATTTAATGAATCATGTGATAGTCCATGCTTCTTCTAAATATTATTATTATTTCAATTTTTTTTAATGAACTAGTTATAGATGGTTAGATAGATCAATGATTTCTACTATATATTGTTCGTCATTATCACGAAATAGATTACTTTGGAACGTTAAATGATCACATTTTATAATTAAATTTCTGAAAAGAAACATGGAATGGTCAATGGAACAAATTTTAATATTAATTAAAAATATTTATAAATAAAAAAATTTCAAAATATTAAAAAACGTCAATATAATAATACGCTAAATATATATATACTTTTACTGTGATATATACTATATATACTTTTACTGATTTTTATTCCTTTGCTTTTTCACATTCCCCCTGCCTTAATATTTTCTTTAGAGTTTATTAGATTTCAATATTGCAGTTTTATATGCAGTGCTGTTGCAATAAGCATAACCAGTGGTTCCAAAAGAAAAATAAATGAAGCGTAAATAATAAGAATAAACTTGCTACTTGTATGAAATTTTCTTTATATCTGTCTCAAGATTGGAAAAAATTAATCTTCAGATGAAAAGAAGCTAAAGATAGACCATAACGCAGCAAAATTCTTTATATTTCTGTAATTTACTCATATCAAATATCTTTTTCCTTCGAGATAATCGTTTTGTGTTTGAACCATACCTCTCATAAAAACAGTAAGTCGACTTCGGAAAATAAAATAACTTTCAATGTGATAAGCATTAATAATGAAATATGATATTATTTCTGTGAATATAAAATGATTTATTTAATTGAAAATACATGAGATGGGGATAAACGTTGCAGCAATGGAATTTTCAGCAAGAATACGGAAAATATTTCTTTACGTTTTTCACCCAAGCCTGATGAAAATTTTAACGAATAGTATAAGAATAAGAAAAATGAAAGATGATTTATGAAGATAAAATAATTTATTTTATATTGCTGGCAAAAACAAATGCTTCTTAGTTTCGTAGTTGTAGTTTCCTCTATTTCAAAGTAATTTCAAGTGTTCATAGAAAGAAGATAAGAAATTTTACAAATATGAATTTAAAAAAAAATTAAGTTGCTGAAATGTAAAACTATAATCTCAATGGTGATTAGCTTAATACTAACCTAAATCACTTTATTTTTTTTAAAAAAAAGTGTGTTTTTCATTTATATACACAAAGGGAAAATCCTATTAGTTCAGTTTTTAGAAAAAATAACATTTTATTTTCTCTAAAACGAAATATACAGGTAGAGAAAGTGTTATAATTGCTAAAACATTCAAATTCATGACTTTAAGAATTCTCCCAGTTTCAATTTTTTGAAGCCAAAAGTAACATGTTTAGAATTATAACTACGTGTATATAAACTCAATAAATACAAAAGGGGATTTATTTGATGAATAAGATTTTGCATGTGATTTTTACATTCAAACTATAGATCTGTGTCAAATTTCGAATGAAATCTGTTTAAAGTAAATCTATTCACCTCTAGCTTTGGAATTACTACTAGGAGCATGATAGCTTAAAAAATGAATTAAATATATGAACTCATAATTCATAATTGTTTATTTGGATCATGTTTTGAAAAGATTCGTTAACTATTTGTAGATCGGTTTTTTTATCTGAATGAGAATTAGATAACTGAAAATCCGATGATCTGTATAATGAATGATGGTAGGCGATCTTTACATTAAAATTGTATAGTTGCAAAAATGTTATGTTCAATCGGTCAAAAGCAAAGATATGCAATGTATTTTTGATTCTTTAAACTAGGGGTTCTCAAACTTTAAAAATTGCGACCTCCTTTTTAAACTAAGTATTTTGGCGACCCCCCCCCCCAAAGTTTTAATTCCCTCTAAAGTTTAGACAGAGATTTTGAAAATTTTACACGTACTCAAGAGTTCGTAGAGTATGTGTCGGGTATTGGTGCCACATCCCTTGGCACTTCATCTTTCTCCTTACTAGTATCATCTCATCTCGAATCTTTGATCGAACAGTTTACAGATTACATTCCAGTTAATGATATGAGTGGGGTTGTGTGGATAGTCAATCCGTTCAGTGAGCAAGCCGTAACAAAAGCTGAGCTAAGTGCCTATCATCATGATCAACTGATAGTGATTTCAAGTGATCAATCAGCTAAAGTAACTTTTAACAAAGCTTATATCGACAAATTTTGGATACATATTAAAAAAGAATACCCAGAAATGTTCACAACAGAATTAAAAACTTTGATGCTCTTTTCTACACATTACAACGTTGAACAAGGATTCTGCCTAATGATAAATTTAAAAACAAAATCAAGAAATCGTTTGACACTGGAAAATGACAATTTTTTTGTGTGTTACAAAGCTCATTCCAAACATTGAAAACTGGTTAATTCCAAACAAGTTCATGTATTCCATTAACTAATAGAAATCAAAAACATACTTGCATGCTTATTAAATGCTTTGTGTTCTCTTTTTTTAATGAAAACTCAGCAATAAATTAATTTTCTTTAAACTTTTCTTCCACATCTAGTGAACCCCCTGGACACATCCCGCGCTCCCTATGGGAATCGAGACCCACCTTTTGAGAACCACTGCTTTAAGCTATTCTTCGATATAATTTATTAATTGTTTGACGGTTGGTTTATTCATGTACGTGAGAAAACAATTACTCAAAATACGACAACCTGAATAATGGTAGGCGATCTTCACATCAAAATTGTAGAGCATAAAATTTTTTATGCTCGGTGAAAAACAGCGATACAAAATGCATTCTTAATTTTTTTTAGTTATGCTTTGAAGTTGGCCACTTCATTTATTTTGCCATAATAAGTTCCATAATATCATTTGGGGAAGCCAACGACCAGGTCGATAGCCGAATTCCATTTGTTAATATATAATAATATCATTAATATCATTATTTAGATACTCTTTTTAGAACCTTAATTGTTTTTTCACCTCTCAAGATTGAATGCCAATTACTTAGTATCAAAATGCCTCACACAAGAATAAAGCCACTAATTATATTCATTCCGCCTATCAACTCAGGTGATGAGGAGATCAGGTTGTTTTTTTTTTTTGGGGCAAATGAGTGAGACGTCAAAAACAGCTGATCTGCTTTATGAATAGTGACACAATTTCTCCGATTAGATGGCTCTGATAGGGCGAATGGGTGCGAAAAGAAAAAGCAAGGAAGGAGGAGAGCGGCCGTTGCGTGCGTGTCTCCTAAATGACAGGTTTGCTTTTTTTGCGTGTCATAAGGGACGCACTTAACATTACTCAAACAACACTATTTCGAAGATGGCTCCAGATGGGGGATGATATAGTTTTTTTTTTGTCATGTCAGAACATGTTGTTATTTTGGGAATGAGCTAGACAAAAATCCGTAGGCGAAAAAATTGAAATTTTATTATCTGCACGAGCATCTGAAAAAAAATCAGCTTTTAATAACGCGTTGCCATTGCATTTACAAAAGCTTTGATTAAAAAAATAAGTCAATGACTATAGCAAATAAAACCTAGGAAAAGGTTATTTTGAGCAGGTGATTATATGAAATGAAATAAATAGGAAATGTGATATTTTTTTAAACAATCAATGCGAGACAAAGTTTTTTTGGATCTTTTGCAATACTAAAGGGACTCATTCAATGAAACGATTAAAATGAATAAAAATATAATTTAACTTACAAGTGCACGTGCTGCTTGGCCGTTCAAGAAATGATGTTCTGACATAATACATTGAAATATTCATTGCATATTTCATTTTAATCTTTTTCTATTTTTTATTCTTTGGGTTATTTCTGAATTATTTTGTTTTGTACATATATATGTCCTCAGTAAAGTATATGTAAGAAAAAAAAAGGTATTATTCATGCTTTCAGTTTTCAATACGGATTTTGTATTTCCTTTAAAACTTTTTTTAAACCTCTCTACATCGTATTTAAAATTTCATCTTTATTATCTTTTTTAAAATACCAATTATTAAATATTAAATTGATCAGCTTATTAAATCATGAAGCTCTTTTATTGTATTTTCCTCTTTTTTGCCATTTTTTTGGCCTAATAATATAAAGCTATCGTTTTTTTTAATCCCTAGTATTCAAATTAATATTGGAAGAATATGCTTAAATTTGATCGTTCTTCATTTTAATTGAAATTATATCAAATGATATAATATAGTTTTTCTTCTTTTCATTTAACTCTATCTTCCTTTCCTTTCTTTTGATACCTTATATATTCTGATGCCTTAATTTTTCCTAATATTTGAGAATATATGATACACAGAATTCCATATATTTAAAGAGTTTAAAAATGCATTTACATTTTAAGTAAATATTATGAAACAAATTAATTAATATCATTGAGTATTTATACTAATAAGTAAGAAATACTCACTGATCAATATAAATGGAGATTTCTTCGTTGAAAATTATTACGATTAGCATTGAATTTCGGAAATAAACAGCGGTATCAAAATATTGAAATAAGTTAATTCAATTAATTTTAATTTTTTTGAGTTTATTATGGCATCAAAAGGATTTGATATTGAAAACAAAAATGCCATGAAAAGTAGCTTGCAATTAATACATGGACTCTATCCATATCAACATACTATAGTTTTACCTATAAGGAACAGAAAATGTTATGTAACCAAAGGTTAAACAACATTAAAAAATGAATGTTGATGAACATTAAGAACGAATTAATGTTAAAAATAATGTTTCCACATAATCGCATGATCTAATTCTTAAGATTTAATTTTTTTTCTTTTTTGACTGATTAATACAGCTATCCCTGTTATGATATTCAACAAAATGGTATATTTCATATACATATATTGCATAATAATATGTAATAACTAACATGGTTACTTCGTCAACAGTAAAAATAAAACAAAAAAAGATTAATCTGACATTGCTTATTGTGCAACGAATTGAAAAATAATACTGCGGGAAATGAATAACATAAGCAAACAATATATCAGTAAAAAAATTATTCGTTCAAAATTACATACTTTTCTAAATGTATCGTTCTTTTTTTAAAAATCTTGAAATGTTTAAATTACAGCATTCTGGTTCATCCAATTTAAAACAGAGTAACTGTGCAATTTTAAGAGTCCCTAACATTAAAACAGAATTTATATTCTGAAGAAAATTCAATAAAGCATTAGTTGACAGCTGAAAAATGATGAAAATTTAGTAAAATTCATTGTTTTTTTTCCCCATATTTCTTTTTCGTCAAACTCTAAAATAAAGTTATCATCTTTTAAGATACACTTACCTTTCGCTGATTAATCATATTAAACGCCAACATCCAATAATGTATCAAAATAATTTTCACAGAACTTTTTTGTCGTTATGATTGATTAGTCTTGCCACCCTCGGAGGGCCTCAAAATTTGCATTGGAAAAAAAAGTTCAGATTCTTCTATAAAGGAATAAAAATCAGTGTTATACACCCAAAGAATAACACGCTCACCCATATTATGCGTGATTTGTCCACGAGGTAGGCGTTATACCGTTAGAAGAGAGAGAGAGAGAGAGAAAAAACCCATGGAAATAAACATAAAAGAATTGTAGGTCACAGAGAAAGCTTCTTAAGCAAACAAGTCCGACAAAAGAATAGCAAACGCCTCGATTTAAAAGAGCCTAAACAGGACTAACACACACTAAGCCTCACGCCCACGCTTCTCCCCCATAGAAAATAGGTGTGGAGAACTCGTAAGAAAGCTGCCCCAGTTTTCAGCGATGTTTTCTTTTTTATTTACCCATCAAAAGAAGAATACACAAAGAAATATATTTTTTTTCCACCGATCCACGCCTGGCTCGAATCAAACTAGCTGCTCCCAACCGAATTATTGTCCAGATTTTATCACAATCAAAGTGGGATATAGGTAAAAATTCGTCAAAAACTGTCGCCAACATGTATATTGATCTTAAGCCTAAATCCCAAACGTGTCTTTCTTCAATTGAATTGATTTTGATAAAATAAATATGAAGATTTAAATCAATTTGAAGCAAAGAAAGCAATACTTTTCAGAATTTTGTAACTAGTAGTTTTACAGACAGCTATACACTTAGTTCAAACAGAACACAAGATTCAACAAGATTCAATGTAAAAATACGGATGTTTTAAACTTAGATATTATTGTAAAAACGTTAACTAATAATCAGTTTCAGTAATTCTGCCATTTTTTAAAAATTTAGTACCATAAAAATGTTTGCTTTCCTTACACTTAATTTTTTCTCTTACGCTTCAATTTAATATCTATGATGTTTTTTTTTTCGGGGTAAAAGTTTGCCTTAAAGACAGCAATTTGAATCAGGTGATTTCTGACATCGAAGTAAACTAATCTTTTGTGTTTTATGAGAAAACAGAAAGTACCAACAATGGAATATAAGCTAAATATATCATTATCAAGAATGCCTTTTTAAATAACATATTTTTGATTTAATTTTTTTCTGTTATCTTTTCTGAAATTAAGAAATTGTGCTTTTTACAGAACAGTTACATGGATGTTTATAGTCTACAAAATTTGAATACTATAATAATTTTCTACATTAGATGAATACTAAATGTATATTTCGATATTGTTTCTGAATAACAGTTTGAAACTAAATGACATGGTTAATTGATTCTCTTTTTATTAATTTCATATCGTATTGTATTATTTTTTTATTGTCATTAGCTTTTGGCAAATGTCTGGAATCCAATTCTATTATTTACCAGTAAAATATCTTCAGTTTTGCTTATTATTATGCTTTTGCATTCCAAAATTTTGCATTATTCCGAAATCATCTTTAGGTTTACAAATTATTATAAGATATAAGCAGAGAAAGTTAGCCTTTTAAAAAAATGAAATTGCAATAAATTGTATTTTGGAGTTTTATCGGCTGATCAGTAAAATGTGAACATTGCAGTTAGAATGTGTGAATCAAAATAAAATGGATTGAAAAAGCAATAATCAGATATCTAAGAAGAGGGCTAAACAACAAAGATAAGTATATATTTTTAAATAATTATCAAAAATCTTTTATTCATATCAAAAATCCAACAAGTAAGAACGGAGAAAATTAATTATATCTGTCAATAGCTTTATTATAAAATAAATAGTTGAATTATTACTACTGCTTTCTCATTAAAGTCGGCATTAATTTTGCAAACAGTTTATCTATTAAAAATAAATTAAAAGTATCAAGTGTGATCCCTACAATTAGAAATACAAAATATAAAAACATTTTAAAGTGGTATTGGCTTAACTTGTTAAGCTTGATCAAAGCAATACTGAAATTACTTTTATAAACTACAAAATATAAATGTATGATCAAGAAATGATTTGCACAGTCAAAAGTTGGAATATGATTAAAAAATGAGAAACAATCAAAATTAAAGATAATTAACATTTTACCTATAATTTCTCGAGATTTATTTATTTTCTTTCATATTCTATTTTCTAACTTGATCCATTTCTAACGGATTCGCTGTAGAAAAAAAAAGCAATTAAATTTACTCTTCTTCTGCTAAATTGAATTCTAGCGATAAATAGCCATATGTAGCTCAGCCTTATTTTTTATGGATGCAGCGGGATTTGTTTATTTCGGAAATAACAGCCCATCCGACAAAGACTCCCCCTTGCCCCCTTTCACGCAGTCCGCCCCCGCGATATTCGCACGGAACACCTGAAGTCGCGTGCAGTCCCCCCCTAGCCCCTCAAAGAAGGCGCGTGCCACTCTCTGTTTGGTAAACAACTGCTGACTCAGACCCGTGCTCTTCATATCTCTGGTGCACTCCGTACGCCCCCACGCTGACAGCCCGAGAGTGGTTTAGTGTAACGTCTGCAGTTTCAAGTTCAGCAGGCTCAAAGCGCCTGATAGGTCAGCTCTTTCTGAAAAGCTGTTCGAAATCACCAAAACAATAAAGAAACAATTGTGATGTACAGCACCTCGGAGTCAAAAGAAATATTTTTGAGAAATCAAGTGTAAAAATAAAGATTAAAATTAAATCTGTTATGCATATTTAAATATATCATGTCAGGACATCATTTCTTGAATTGATAAGCACCACGTGCTCGTGCGAGTTAAATTATATTTTTATTCGTCTTAATGGTTTCCTTGAATGAGTCACTTTAGTATCACAAACGATCCAAAAAAAACTTTGTCTCGCACTCATTGTTTAAAAAAAAATACACATTTCCTATTTATTTCACTTCATATCATCACAAGCTCAGAATGGCATTTCACATAACATTTTCTGCTCCTTATAGGTAAAACAACAGTACGTTGATGTGGTAGAGTCCGTGTATTAAATGTAATCTGCTCATCCAGACATTTTTCTTCAATATTAAATCTCTTTGTTGCCATAAATAACTCAAAAAATTAACATGAATTGAATTAACATGTTTCAATATTTTGATACCACTGTTTATTTCCGAAATTCACTGCTAACTGTAATCATTTTTAATGAAGAAATCCGTTTATATTGATCAGTGAGAATTTTTTACTTATTAGCATAAATGATCTATGATATTAATTAATTCGTTTTATAATATTTACTTAAAATGTAAATGCATTTTTAAACTCTTTAAATATATGGAATTCTTCGCATCATATATTCTCAAATATTAGGGAAAATTAACGCATGAGAATGTATAAGATATCACAAGAAGGGAAAGGAAGATAGTTAAATGAAAAGAAGAAAAACTATACTATATCATTTGATATCACTTTAATTAAAATGAAAAACAATCAAATTTCATGCTCAAATTTAAGCATATTATTATAACATTAACATTAATTACTGGGGATAAAAAATAAAGTTGTTTACATTATATTATTATCAGCCAAAAAGCAATAAAAAAGATTAAAATGAAATCTGCTATGCATATTTTAACGTATCATGTCAGAACATCATTTCTTGAACGGCCAAGCACCACGTGCTCATGCAAGTTAAATTATATTTTCATTCATTTTAATTGTTTCATTGAATGAGTCACTTTAGTATTGCAAACAATAAAAAAAAAAAACTTTGTCTCGCATTCATTGTTTAAAAAAAATATCACATTTCCTATTTATTTCATTTCATATAATCACATGCTCAAAATAACATTTTTCTAGGTTTTATTTGCTGTAGTAATGAACTTTTTTTAAAATCAGATCTTTTGTAAATGCATTGGCAACGCGTTATTAAAAGCTGATTTTTTAAAGATGCTCGTGCAGATAATAAAATTCCAATTTTTCACCTACGGATTTTTGTTGACGCCAAAAACCTCATTCCAAAACAACATCATGTTCTGACATGATAATAAGTTTGGCTCCATACACTAATTGCAATCGAAATCAATTTCATTTTTTCATAAATGAACCAGCAAAAATGTTTTTGATTAAGTACATGAGTTATTATTTTTTTTTCATACAGTACAAAGTAAGTATGGTCATCGCCCAATCTCTTAAACGTCTTCTGGGACATCAAACAAACAGATGGAAGAAGCAAATATTGTTGACAATAAAATTTACAAACATTTTAATGACATGTCTTCTCTGCATCCTTTCAACAAAAATCTGATATCGGAAGTAGTTGCATTCTACACTTAAGATCTCAAATTAAATTAAGACAGATTGAAAAAGTCTGCATATACGATAGAGAAAAGGAGCTTCGAAATTGTATTTAAGTGTCATTTTTTAATTTTTATATATAATTTCTAAAATTTATTGAACTTTTATGATGGAAAATAATTTTTTTTTTTTTTTTTTTTTTTTTTTTTTTTGGAAAACGAAACACTGTAATTCTGCTTGGTAATTTAAGATCTGATATTTTTTCATATCCTTATTGGGAAAAAAGTATATCTATTATAGAAAGTATGCAATTTTTAAATTTATTTTAATATACATTACATTTGTTTTCCTTCTATATATAATTGAATAGTGTGTTTATCGAAATTAAAAGCTGATTGTAATAGGATTTATAAAAATATTTGTCCTGATTGAATCCCATGTCGCTAAAATATATGATGCGAATTAATAAACAGAAGTAAAAAAAATTATTATTCACACAAAGGGATTAGTCTCTGTTGTTATGTTGTTACTTATGGCACATGCCTATGGGCAAGCCCCCCGCTGATGCAGCAGCAGATTTAAGCCAAAAAGAGAAGTTTTTGAAGTAGCGCCAACTAGGGCCAAGAGTACGACTTTAGCTACACACTCATCACATTTGCTTGCACAGCCCCTTTTTACAGGGGGGCACAATCACACATCTCAAAGATAGCACACAGAAGAACAGCCATGCCCGAACCGGGACTCCCAGAACACGAGGAAGACGCGCTACCTCTATACCAGAAAGCCGACTGGTAATCTCTTTTTGAGTATAAGATAAATGTAGCATTTTTATAACTCAGAATTTTTTTTAGATAAACAGATATCTATTTAGTTAATGTTTAGATAATATATTCTATTTATTGTAAAATCTCACCAAAAATATGTATTGCTGGAAATCAGACACTTTTAAGCCGATGTCATGATACAGGGATATCGCGTCTTTCCCATGATCTTGGTGTCATGGGTTCCACTCCAGGCTCGGACATGGTTGTTCTATCTTTGGGATGTGTGTGTGTTCCCCTATAAAAAAGGATTGTGCAAGCGAATGTGATGCGTGAGTAGCTAAGACGTACTCTTGGCCTTAGTTGGTGCTACATAAAACTAGAGCAGCTTATTTCGGCTTAAATCTGCTGACTGCGTAAGCGGGCTTGTCCATGGAAAGTGCTACAAGAAACAGCAACATATATACTTAAGTTTGCTTAAATATTCAAATAAAAATTTAAGAACCATATATTCCCTATAACGCGCAACGTTATTTTCTCATTATACGAAAATCCTGTATTTGCTACTTTTGCAAATGTTATGCTTTTGACAGGAATTACAAGTATTGAAAAATATGATCTGAATCCCAACTTTAGCAATTTGTTTTAATCAAATTTGATATTTAATCAAGAGATTCATTTCCTTTTAAAATGCCACATGATGACAAAATTCAGATTTAAAAAAATTTAAACTCTTTCCTCAAAACTATTAAAAATTTCAACTTTAGAATTTATAAAACATATATATAAAAATTTCAATCATTTAAAAAATAATAAGCAAAGAGTCCTGCGAGAAAAAGGATGGAGCTTTCCGGAGGAGCTGTTGGCCACAATTCCCCTGCTTCTCCTCGGAGGCATTGCAGGTTCGCATTTCAAGTGCAGCGGGAAGGGCGGAAAGAAAGAGTCGATGATGGAGTAGGAGGAGACAGAAGAGTCATCCTGTAATCGGTAGGGGTGGAGACTATCGATCCTTTTGCTGCTTTCAAGATGGCGGATGACTTGGTGACGGCAACTCGAAGCGGAGAATAAATCTTCCTCCTCTGAAACATTGATTCCCCCTACCTTTTAGCCCAGCGTCCGGTTACAACCCGCCGTT
>JAOUZG010039505.1:44309-63726 GCA_026289955.1 Argiope argentata
AAATTTTAACGAGACTGCAAGCGAAAAAGATGAATGAGTAAATCAACTATTATTTTTAATCATTACACATTAGAATCTATGAATTGAGATTGTCTCACTTTTATTTATTGATTTGTTTACTCTTGACCCTTTCTCAATTGTAAAGTGAGTCATGTAAAAAAGGGGACTGTGAACTTCAAAAAACGAGTCTGCAAGCAAGGAGAGAGAGAGAGAGAGAGAAGAAGAAGAAGAAGAAGAAGAAGATGATGATGATGATGAATGGGTGAATTAACTGCTATTTTTAACCATTGGTCAGTAGAAGCTGTGAATCGAGACTAGTGATTGTCTCACTTCTTTTATTGATCTTTTTTTAATGGCCATAGAGAGATGTAAAAGAGAAATTGTGAACTGTAAAATTTAATGAGGCTACAAGCTAAAGATAAATGAATAAATCAACCATTATTATTACCATTACACAGTTCAAGCTATGAGTTGAGATTGTCTCACTTTTATTTGATTTTTCTTAGACCTTTCTTAATGGTAACAACAGAGTTACAAGAGTCATGTAAAAGTGAGAATGTGACTTCAAAATGTAACGAGATAGTAAGCAAAAACAATATGATTGAGTAAATAAATCGCTATTTTTAACCATTACATAATTGGAGTTATGAATCCAAAACTTAGTGATTCTCATTTTTTTTTGGCCCTTTTTTGATGGTAACAGGGTTACAACAGTCATATAAAAGGGGAACGCAGGCTTCAACATTTAATGAGACTTCAAGTAAAAAAAAAAAATGAATGGCTAAATCAACCTCTACTTTTTATCATTACATAACTGAAGCTTTGAATTGAGACTTTAGTGATTATCTTATTTATTATTTTACTTATTCTTGGGTTTGTCTGTTTAATGGTAACAGAGGTTTTTTCTTGGTTAACAAGATTCATGTAAAAGTGAGGTTGTGACCTTCAAATTAAAGAGTCTGAAAGCCAAAAAATATGAATGCAAACCAAGCACTTTTTTAAACAATAACATATTTGAAGCCCTGAATTGTCACATTTTTGTTTATTGATTTACTTCTTCTTGACTGTTTCTTAATGGCAACAAAGTTACAAGAGTCAGGTTAAACAAAGACTGCAAGCAAAGAGAAAAAAAAGATTAATCGGTGAATTTAACCGTTATTTTTAAACATTACACAGTTGAAGCTATGATTTTGGGTTCTAAAAGTAGGTGGTTGTATAGAAAAAAAAATCAACAACTTCTTTTGTTCGATTTTCTAACTGCAATAAACAAACATATAATAGGAAAATCAGGCCATAACTTTCAATACTCTAAACAAATTCATTATTTTTTTTATCATTAATATTTATTTCATTTGTGAGCTTTATTTTAATCTTCCTATTTTTGAGGGAATGCTTATTTCGATATTGTTTAGTAGTTGTATAAACTGGCATATTTATATATTTAATTAATATTCTGACATATTGATATCTTTGGTTTGAAGATAAAGATAAATAGAAAGCCAATTTTTCAAAATTATGATTCAAAAAAGAATATTTTAAGTTGATGACAACTTTGAATAAATCCTTTTTTATTTTGAACATATCGACATTATTTTTATTAAATAATCTTAATCTTCTTAATAAAATATTCTACATTTTGCTTCTAAATTCATTTTCTGTAAAGTTATAATGAATTTATATTATCGTAACTTAAATGTTATTACATTTTTTAAAATATTATTCTCTCAAATTTCAAAATTTTGGTAAAATGTTCTTGTAAAAGCACTAATAGGTTTAAGTTTTGTGTATTTTCTCCCCTTCTAATTCTAGTTAATAAGGGCACAGTATGTTCTATAGTTCTTGAAAAGCAGAATAAGCTATCTGTTATTAAAAAAGATTTTAAAAATTGATTTTATGCTCCATGATGTGAAAAAATAAAGAATTCCTGTTAAGGTTTAGTTGAATATTTAGATAGAAATAAGGCTTACCTCTAAGCTCGGAAATATACTTCTTAACTTTTCTGAAAGATCCCTCTTTCTTTCTCAACACACACACACACACACACACACACACACACACACACACACACACACACACACACACACACACACACACACACAAACACACACACACACACACAAATCACCATACAAACATTTTACATACTTCTTTAAACTTTGTTACAGATGAACCTGATACAACGGTAGGAATTGAAGAATAGCAAAATATTATCAGAATTGATCGCAAGAGGACTCACCGCGTCAACACCTCCATTCAATCCGAGGAAAGAAGTAAATGGAATCAAGATGATAGAATTAAATGCCAAACTAAAAGGTAAATCGAATGCAAAGATACTTAAACATCACCAAAGAGGTAATCACTTTGATTTATTATATTTGATTTGATATACATGTTTTTTTTTATTATCTTAAAAGTAAAAAAAAATTAATGATATAACTTTTACTTAAGCACAACTTCTTTATTTTAAATATATAGTATGTTTTAAAACTTATATTGACTCACAATCTATAAAACTGCTTTTAATGTTATGATGACATTCAAACATATTCATCAAGACATGCATTCACGGGCCTCTGCCGAAATTCAAATAAAAATTTCGTCAGGTATTAAATAGGATTTTTATTTCTGCTTTTATTTAGAATATACACTTTTTAATTTTCAGACTGAATAATATTCAATAGATTGATCAAATTAAATTCATGTTTTCAGTCTTATCAAAAAACACATTAATTCTTTAAATGAATGTCATATTAATAGCTAAGCAAACTGAAAAATAAAATATGATCTAACAAGATGGTCGCCAAAGGCAGCTGGTTTTCAATGAACTTCTTAGTTAGAATGTTCTCGCTTTATACCTTCTTATATCAAGAAAAATTATCCATTTCAATTTTCGAAACACGTTTTGTTATGTTATTTTCTTAATGTATATATTTTAATATTAGCATTTTTAATAAAAAATTAATATATATTTTTTTTAAATTTCCAATTTTTTTTGTCCAAAATTATATTTTATAAAATTTTTCAAAAAATTTATCTCGAAAATTCAAAAATAGAGCTTTCGTTCTTATTATCCAAAAGTTTCTCGTCACAATACCCCATTCGAGGCGGAAACAGCCGAGAGATTGCTCCTGTGAGTCCGGCCGAGCTGCCCGGGAAGTACCGGTGCTCGACATGCAGTCTCGTCCAGCTGCTCCGACTCTTCCAAAGAAAGGTCAACAAAAGGGATTGGGGGTGGGCAGCATGAAAGAGGAGGGGGGGGAGATGGAGCATCGCAAGTAGAAGGCTACCAACATCCTTTTGGCTCTTTTCCTAGCTAGAAAGAGGGGTTTGTTTTTCCAGGGGGGTAACGGGTGAATGTCTCGGGCCATCTGTTAGCAACACCCGGACGGGTTTGACGGCTGCAGATTGATTTTAAACTCACTGACGGGGAATTTCGGCAGGCAAGAGATTTTTCAGGAAACACAAGCTAAGATAACGATGAATATCCAAACAAATATTTCATAATAAGTTGATATGTTTGTTTATTCAAGATTATAAAAGTTTTTGATACCCCCATAAAATACTTAAAATTTTAATATTACTATAAAATGTTTTTAAAAAAAATTAGGATAGCTGTTTTAAGTTGTATTAACCGCAAGTTCAGTAATGTGAATATATAAATATGTGATAAATAATACCTTTATAGTCAGCCATCCAGTATTTTCACTACAAGTCATTTGTTCTTTGAATTTTCGTGGAGTTATTACATATTTTGATAGAGGTTACATAATTCATATAAGGTTGGTCTCTAAATAGTCTGAGAGTAGATTCACACCTTTATTTTATTTATAAATAAGAGAGCATATCTGATTCAGAAGAAACTAAATTTATTTTTTATATTTTTAAATTTTGATAATAGACTACTGAAATTCCAGAAAAAAAAAGATTATCTCTCTTTCTGTCGCTTGTCGATATTGATCTTAGCGTCTCAACCATTCAATCATCTCATCAACCATTCAATCATCTCATCAACTATTCATTTCATCAACCATTCAGGTTGGCACAGTAATTTATACATGCTCTGATGAAATTTAAAATGTCGTCAATGAAATGAGAGACGTATTTTGATCTTAGATGAAATATGAAAGTGAGTTGAATTTCTTTAAAGAAATTATACTTGAATAAAAGTTTTGACGATAAATTTAAAATGATAAATACTTTACAACTTCTATCATGAATGTATGCATGAGTATTTGACAGTGGCTAAAACCGGTGCCGTTAGGCATTTAGCGATCTTAGATTATATACATTATAAGACTCCTTTTCTTAATATCTAGTCTTCTGACTTTGATATTTCAACACTGTTTTTAACATAATCAGCATGTTAATAATTCATTTTGTTACGTATTTATTTCCATTTTAATATTACGTCAAAATAACTGTACTAAACGCATTATGAAATTAATATTTAACAATGAAAAATAATTAAGCTAATAAATTTTTGGAAAAAGCAACGATAATTTTTAAATAATAATTTCTTTACTTATAAATATAAGCATTTAATTCTTATAAAAGATTATAAAGAAATATAATATTTCAAACAAATATCCTTTTACAAATTATTTTACAGGATTTATCAAGTGAAATGTAATATAACTAATTAATGAATAATTAATATTCTAGATAATATAAAAATTTCATTTTATCTATTAATTGATGACTTTAATAATCTCAATTTGTATGTGTATACACTGTAATTTTATTATATTATAATGCATTTTAAAATTTGAAAAATAGTGTTTTAAGCAGATTTATTTATTTGATCACTAGGTTAAGGTTTTCTAACCACTCTAACCGCGTTTCCCTTTAGTCAGATTAGGCAATCATTTAATCTAAAATCTGTTCCAATCTAAAATATTTCCATTCAACAACAAAGGCTGATTAGCATACAGCAGCAAAATTATTTTGAAATTAACATTATTTCTTTGATATTGCGATTCAAACATTAGTTTTTTCGTTATATAATTTGAGAAATAGGTCACACATTGACATACTTGAGAAATTAAAATCATTTTTAAAATTGCTTAACAAGAATGCCAAATTTCCCTTTAATATTGGAAGTTTGGCATTTTTCGATGCTTTCTATTTTAGCATCCATAGACAAACTATTTTTAGACCATCGGAAATTTTATCTATTCATGTAATGAAAGTTCATTTACCCTGAATTTTTTAATTTATGTATTTTTTTTTATTCTGTTTCCAAAGATTTCCTTACAAATAAATGCATTTTTTATTTTCAATAGAATAGAATTGCGTTAAGTAAACGCAATGATTTAAAATTGAAATTTATTTCCCCTGGCTGTAAATTTCAATTTTTAAGTGTATTTACAAAGAAACCAAGAAGATAATTATAATTTATATTATTTTATTTATATAATATTTCGATAATTATAAAGAAAACCAAGTTTATAGTTATGAAAAAAAAATCTATTCCCGTGGACGCATTTTGTTCAAATTTCTACAACGTCTATAATTTTGATATTGCCGTTGCATATTAATTGGATATACTTTCATTATATTTTTGATTTACCAAGTACAAATACACAAAGACCGACGAACAGACAAAACAATTTATATTAGATTCGGGATGACCTAAAACAGAGAAATTCCACAATATTTTGATTTTTTAAAAATGATTAAAATATTTTCTCTGTGCTTAACATATAAATACTTAAAAAAAGAAAAGATTAAAATTAAATTGCATTTTAAAGTCATTAAATCTAAAGGGTTATTAAAAGAAATGGATTTTTTTCATAATAAAGTTTATGCAAAATAAAATAAAATGAAAGAGAATTAATTAGATTTTAAATGGTTCCAAAAAATCTATTCAAATCTTTCTAAAAAGCCATTTTGTAAATATTAAGTACAAATAAGTAAATATTTCTCTCGGATTTTCGAGGGTTTTGTTATTCTTAATCTTATTACTGGAATTTGAACTATTTCAGTTCAAATAAAAACTACAACGTGCAGTTTTATTACGTTTACATGCCCGAAGGAGAAAAATCTTACATTATTTGTCTGATTCATTACTTTCACACTGTAGAAAAATTAGTAAAGCACATTAATTTTCTCTGACAATTGTTGGACTGCACATTTTATTAAAATATCTAATACTAAAATACTTTTGTTTTTAAAACTTTTATAACAATACCTGTGTTTATATTAATGTAGTTATTAATTGAACTAAATAAATAACAGTTTTTTTGATTAGTCACGCAATTAAAAATGATAATTCTGTCCTTTTAAATGAGAACTATTAATTGAAAGAGAAAGATTAAATTAATAAGTTGTTGTTATTAAGAAGGCAAATAAAATGATCTTCAGAATGCTTGGATAGTTTAATTAAACCAACGACTTTTTTTAAAAAAAAAACACCACTTTGAAAAAACATTTTTCAATTTTCAAAATTTAAAGGAAATTTTTGAAACTTCACTTAAGTGCATAAGTAGAAAGGAATAATAAATATTTCGATAAATAAAAAAAAGAAAGCTTTTAAAAAACTAAAATATGAAATTGTATAGATAAAAAAATAAAAGAGAGAGAGAGAGAGCAAATTAAACTTGAAATTGAAATTTTGTCTCATTTATCAAGCCAGAATTCATTTTCAGGTTATCGTTACTCACTCAGACATTACCATTCATTATTTTTAGAAATTCTGTCACCAAAAAGTAAAACTTTCTTCTTTTCTTTTTAAAATATAATAATAATAATTTTTTTTTTGGAAAATTAACATTTATGAAACTATTTAAACTCTTAAAATAGCATTTTTAGATTGGGATTTTGTTTCTGTCTGTTTTTAGGTATTTTTTCAATAACTGTTCATTTCGACAAAATCGAATTTTTCGAAAAATAACATTAAAAAATAGCAAATTTGAAATTCTTACTAATATTTTAAACACTTAATTTAATAGTAATATTTATTTAAGTAGAATCCCCCACAAATATCATTCAAAATAAAATGAAGTAACTCACCCAGTTTTGAAAAATATAAAGTCATTCCGAATTTTATATTTTAAAAAATTTATTCATGTTTTTAATTGAACTATCTGTTTATTCTGTAACTCATTTTACAGATTTAAGTAAATCTAACGTTAATTTGAACTTTTCCATTCAAATAACTATCATTGCAATTTAATACAAGGAAATGACGTTTCTTTCCTCCCTCCCCCTTTATCTGGTAACATACCTGGATGAAATCTTGAGGGTGAAAAACGGTTGAGATATATTTCGGTACTAATTCAATAATTAAAATCAATAGTATTCTTATTTTCACCTTCAAGAAGTACAATTTAACAGGAACAATTAACTCAAATAATTAAAACTCCACTGAACAGATTAGATAGTATAAATACTATTAAGTAATTCTTGATTATTTTTTATAGAAATGTAATAAAATTTCAATCGTCAAATGAAACTAATCAGTCTTCTAATTAAGTTAAAAATGGTTTTAATGGCTTGTTCTATTATATTACACAATATTTGATCGGAACAATATACAATATCTACTACAGAAATGAAAAGAAGTTAAGATTAGGTGACATGATGAGCAAATGAAAGATACTACATTTCTTTTAATTATATCAAAAAGTTTATATACTTTTTACTTGTCAGAATCTCCGCTCTTAAAAGATATTTTAGGATTTATGTTAGTCTGAAAACGACTAGTCTAGTAGACTGTCAGTCTCGGATATCATAATTGCCTCATCTATCTTCATTTTTCATATTTTTATGACTTTTTTTCAATTTTAATTCTTTTCAGTCTTTAAAATTTTAAAAACCATATTATGGAACACAGTTCTTAAAAATTATACCAAAGTACTAGCGCCTCCCTAAAAAAAATGCTTCAAGAACAGTTATTAGTTTCAGGGTAACCTATCGATCATGCAATCGATTCGAGGCGGGCCTTTTCAATTTCACGCTTCCATTGTTTGAAGGAAAAGCCTAAATCCTTTTATAAGAAGAAAGAAAATATCCGCTTAGCTTCAGTTACTCGAAGCGTAGACTCTAATTAGTGCCGTTCTCTTTCCTCACTTTCCAATGAATGCTTTAACGAAATGGTTGCCAGGAGGAACGTTTTGGCGGCATTCTCCTCGTTGCCAGAACTGAAATCTAAATTGCATCGCCTTGTCTTTTTTTCCTGTCATTCAAACGATATTGTTATAATTTATTAAATGTTAATTAAATATTTTTTGTAGTTATTACCCTGAAATACTTCAATTCATTTTAAAATGATATTTTATTTTGAACCCAAATCTCTTTTACCCCCAATTGGGCAGGGCTCTTTATATAAAATTTTTATTTCCCGTGGTTTTTTTTAGTGTTGTAGAATTTCATATTCACTCATTCATTTTACACGATTTTGATGAAGTTTTTGCGGCACTCTCCTCGTTACCAGAACTGAAATCTAAATTGCATCGTCTTGTCTTTTTTTTTTCGCTGTGATTCAAACAATATTGTAATAATTTAGTAAATATAAATTGAATATTTTTTGTAGTTATTACCATGAAATACTTAAATTCATTTTAAAATGATATTTTATTTTGAACCCAAATCTCTTTTAGGCCCAATTGGGACAGGGTTCCGTATATAATTTTTTTTATTTCTCGTGTTTTTTGTTTGTTTCTTTGTTTTTTGCGTTGTAGAATTTCATATTCACTCATTTATTCTGCATGCTTATTATTCCTATTCTGCTTATTATTCAATTTTGTTTAAAATATATGATGCGCTTTATAAGAAAAAGGGGGAAAAACAGCATCTAGTAGGGGAATAAGTTTGAAACATAAGGAAAAAATTAAACTTAATTAATGAAAAACTTTGAGAAATTAAAAAAAAATTAGAATCAAAATGATGCCTGAAAGAATAAATAAATAAAAGATAGAAAAAATATTTTCCTGACTCCGTTTCCGATGCCGAATTGATGTTTGTGAAGACTACAGCAATTAATCCTTTTACAGCTTTTTTGCTACCGTTTTATTTGAATAATTTACTTGTTTCATTAAAAAATGTTAACATATTTTAAGGATTTGAATTTAGTAGACAATTAAATGTTGCGAGGCAATTAAATGGTGTAAGAATTTTTTAAGAATATTTTGAGTCTTCCAAAGTGATTTAAAGAACACAGATACAATAAAGATATGACTTCACTTACTGAAATATCATACCATATTAAAATTTAAGAGAAGTAATTTTTGAAAATAATATTTCAGTATCAAAGTGATATTAGATAATACTGGGAATTTTAAATTAACTTAATTATATTAAATGTCTGTTTTTGAAGTTTTTCAAGAATAAAATCTGGTTAATATTCCGTAGGATTTATGTACTGCAATTTTTTTTCTTTTACAGTTTGGGTTTTTACAGTTCGACAGACATTAAATGTTATACCAATAAAAAAATAAAAAATATTTAATTTGTAATATGCAACAGAAAATTTGTGCTAAAAAATAGTTAAAAACAATGCAAATTAGAATATTACAATTGAAAAAAATTTTGAGAAAAAAAAAACTGTAACCCTGTAAAACTGTTTTTACATATATACTATGTGTGATGCACAGAAAGATATTATTCTTTAAAAGAAATGTTGATAGATTAATAAAAAGAAATAGTTGGTTTGTTTTAATATGTAATTCATAGTGACAAAATGTACCGGAAATTTTATAGATAAAGAGAAAAAAAAACTTATTCTTTTGAGAAGATTTACAACATTATTGTTAGTTTTATCTGAAAAGAAAGCATGTCTAATTCCAGATTAGAGAAATTACAAAGATAAAAAGCTTTTTTTTTTTTTTTTGACAAAGTTGCTGGTGAAACTGGAGAAATAAGTGTGATGAACATATGTGAAAAAAATTTCTGATATTTAGTAAAAGTTTTGATAATATTTGCAAATTTTTATTTCAAGTTATTAATGTATTTCAAATGGTTACAATTTGGAATACCACTCATTTCCTTTTATGCATTAAGGATTCAGAGATGCCATAGCGATATAAACTACATGCGTCAAAAACAAAATGAATAAATTTTCCAAAATTTATTGATTATAATGAAGAAATTAATTGTAATTTAATTTTGAAAAATGTTTTTTTTTCCTTTTTTTTCTTGCTGTTAAGCTTGAAATATCCCCATTTCGAAAAATAATAGTCTGTTTCTGATTCTAATCATAATAATGAATATGCAAAAAAAAAAAAAAAAAAAAAACCATTAAAATTTTTTTTTCTTAAAAAATATTTTGTTTAAAATATATGATGCGCTTTATAAGAAAAAGGGGGGAAAACAGCATCTAGTAGGGTTAGTAATATATATATTTTTTCATTACCAAAATAATGTAGGTGTGTAATGGCAGCTTCTTATCTTAAAATTAAACAAAAAGATTAATATTATATATCAAATTAAGCCAGAAAAAGTTTCATTTCAATTTTAGAAGTACTCTAGTTTTATATAATTGGCAAATTTTGATGTTTAATAGTTTTTAATAGTAGAGATATGGAAAAAGATTACAACTACTATGCCTTTTAGACTGTAATTTTATGTTTTTGCCAACAACGTCTTTCAACTATTTAATTTTCTTTTATATAGCAACATTTTTTTTATGTAAGAGAAATTTTTCCGATCACACTTTTTTAATATCCATCTTTTTTGCATCTTAATTGAGATAACACAATTTTTATACATCTAAGCACTAATTAATATTAAAATGAAGTTCTTAAAAAAACTTGTGACGTATCTCGATATGATTACTTTTTAAAACTGTTTATTTGGTGAATAAATTTAATACCTTGAATATGCCATTAATAATTCTCTTTATTTTTTGTTAGATAAATTGATATTTTCTCTTGTTATCTAGAGAACAATTTTGTTGGATAAAATCATTTATTTCAGTGATAAAGTCACCTTTCCCGGTAACCTAATATAAAAACGAAAATGGCCATAGGAAGACAGAGACATGGGAAGGGAGAGAATTTTCCCATCAAACTCCCTCTTTTATCTCCAGCGCAAAAATTCTCCACTCCCTCCCTTCGTCATGGAAATCCTTTCAATAAATCTCCCCCCCCCCCTGGAATCCCTCCGTATCGTGATTGGGCTATACTAGGACTGTTGTCGATGGTGTCATATCGATTGGTCGTCCCCCCACCCAACACATGAATTCGGGGTTGATTCATCAGCATCTCCTCCCTTTTATCTTGGGCTTCCCATTGGATACTTTGGGTATCGCTTTAATTTCGATTTTGCTCACCTACCCTTCCTTGTCGCGTTCCTCCCAAACTGCTCCCTCCAGCTTTTCATTCGCAGAGATGAGGAGTGTTTCGAGGCAGCCATTTTGAATCGCCGATTATTTTTGAGAAATTAACTCAAAAAGAATGGAGAAAAATCATTCTTAAAAAGCTTTTATTGGATTATATTTACATCATCCTATTTCTATTAGATATTTCTTTTTACGTTTTCTAAATTACATATTTATTATATCATATTTGGAGAATCTGTGCCTAAGTGTCCCACACGTCACGTGGATTTTACCGTTAAGCCCATTTTAATTGAATGTCCTGATTTTAACTCCCAGCGTGTTCATTTTTTTCATTCAACTTCACTGAACTTGCAGGACCTCGTGGGTGAAAAACACCACCTGGACATTTTTAACTTTTTAAAGGATATTAGATTTTATACTTATATTTAGTTCGCTTACTGTCTCTTCTATTATCAATGGTATCAAAATGGTATTTCGTACTTTTTATTTTTTACTGATGTTTTGCTCTTATTTAAACTAGAATTGTAAATTCTGAAGCATTGCCATTTTATATACGATCTTTTTGCAGTCTATCATCTTTTATACACATTCTTAACTCCCAAATTTAACTTACTTTTATATTTCACCATTGGATTGGCGCAGCATGACCAAATAGCTATTGCTCCAAAAAAACATCACAAATCAAATCAATCGATATATCATATTAGTTTAAATATTTTGATTTCAAAACGAAGTTAAGATTTATATACTTCTCTAAGTGCCACGCGCTCTCATCAAAATTGCGATTGATCATTTCAATGTTCTTCTTAGGAAATGCAATTCGAATGCCAAAAGTAATTGTAACTTAAAAACAAATGGATACATAAAATTCAGGTGGAATTATAATCGCAAGACAAATGTGGCTGCTTGTATTATTTATATTTGACCGTGTTTGTTTTATGCGATACAATGACAAAGCATCATCTTTTTCCTCTTGGATAATGTGCAAGGACTCTACAATTTAACTGACTTGGCACATTTGACATATTCTGAGATCAGGAACTGACTTTATCCAAGAAAACCATATTGACTATAATCGCGACAAATGATTTATACATAAACTACTTTTTGCGAAAGAAAAGTAGTATGTTCTAATTATTTTGATTTTTTAGCGTATTTCTTATTTTATATTTACATTTTCTTTGCTAAATTTTTTTTTTAAAAATTTGAAATGAAAAAATTGGGCATCAGTGTCCACTGCCTCCGTCCACCTCCCTCCAAATTTTCCTCCCTAAGTTAAGATGGAACATTCTTTCGATATTTATCTGGAAATAAATATCTTTATTCTTTTTTTAAAGAAAATGGTAAAAATATTATTTTTTAAAACAATTTAGGATTAAACAAAAAAGATTACAACAATAAACAATAACATAATTAACAATAAACATTAACAATAACAATAAACAATAATATAATTAACAATAAACAATAATATAATTAACAATAAACATTAACAATAACAATAAACAATAATATAATTAACAATAAACAATAACAATAAACATTAACAATAACAATAAACAATAATATAATTACCAAAAAACATTAACAATAACAATAAACAATAATATAATTACCAATAAACATTAACAATAACAATAAACAATAATATAATTAACAATAAACATTAACAATAACAACAATAAACAATAATTACAACAGTAACTAACAACAATAAAGATTAACATTTATTAATCTTTTGCCTTAACAAATGAATTTCTAAGTGTTAAAAATTGATCTTAAGTAATTAATTATTCTATTTCTATTTTTTGTCTTTATTCAATGTTTTATTGGAGTAATTTCAATTCCTAATTACTATACTTTGAATAATTAATCTTATATCATAATGTGTATCTGTAGATCTTATTCCTTAATTCAAACTAGAAACTGCATTCTTTCCTCAATTTTCAATTTTCATAAATCAGGATGAGAATAACTAAAGATTAGGCACGTATTTGATACTGTACAGCAAGCAAAATCTAACAGCAAAGTATGAAAAGAATCTTATTTCCAATTTCCTTATTATTACTTTTATTACTTTACTTTATTAATAATAAGCCTTGCCTTTCAATCTTTCATTAAGTAATTAGATTATAAATAAGGCATTCTCTTTTAAATAGTCGAGAGGGAACTTATTTTTTTTATCGTTTTACTGATTGAAAATGCAGTGTATTAATTTTACAAACATAAAATACAGAGTTTTTTTTAAATCCTGCCAATTTGTTGGTCAGTTATGCATTTTATGGAGTGATTTATTATTTTGGATTGTTTATTTTACAGTGATTTATTATTTTGGTTTCCTTTTTCCTTCTTCTAAAAATTCTAGATATGAATTTTTAGAAGAAGGAAAAAGGAAACCATTACACTCTTTTTCGACATTGTTTAGTATTTTAATACTTCACAAATTATTATGCCAATTAAATAGCATTTTAAATTAAATCTCAATAAATAAATAAAATAAGGTTTAAAATAATTTTCACTACACTCAGCATTTTCTTTCCAAATTACGTAGAGAAAAATAATATTATTTATTATGCATTTTAGGATGCATTTTAGCATGTCTTTTCCTTCATTTTATTATGAAATCGTTATTAATTAAAAAAATTATCGAAAGAGAAGAGTTGTTTATGTCTCTTTTAATTATATAAAAAATCTATTTGAAAATGATAGCCGGTATGTTTAAATTTACTTTTGTGTCAAAAGTTTATCAAGAATTTGAATAAAAGAGAAAAGTAAACTGTTGATAATATTATATCAATTTACTTCGAATTTGTAGTAAGTATTCTTACTCATTATTTATTATTTCATTTCATTTTAACACAATATGAAACCTTTTCTGTAACTTGAATATTATTTTCCTCTCAATTATTTCTGTTATTTTCGTCTTTCAAATACATCGTATTTTGATTTTACGATGTCGTAAGTTCATAATTTAACTTAATTGGTCATTTATTTAGTGCTTAGTGTACATGAAAACTTTATTTCTATATGATGTAATCAAAATTAATAAAAAAACTTTTCTCATAAGAAATTCGTATACATCAAAAGCGAATAAAAATGCTTATTTTGTAGTTTTATTGCACAATTATCAATTATTGTATTCTGTGTGATGTTATACTGATATATTGATAAATAATTACTGAAATAATATACTGTTATGTTGATAAATAATTGTTCATTTCTTACATAAATTATTAGATTTCTAGTTATCAATTTAATTACTTACTATGATTATTAAAATAATTTTCTGTTTATTTATTAATTATTAAAAAAATTATTCCTTTTAGTTTAAAGAGTTGCCTTTTTCTCTTAATGAGCCCATCTTCAGATGAGTAAACTACCTTTAGAACCTTTATTTTAATGGAATTTTTCGAATGAACCAAAATGCACTTCCTTTAGCTTCGAATGAAAAAATACACTCTATAGGTGTATTTCTTTTAAATGCAAAACAATGATTATCGAAATGCTTAAAAATAAAAAAAATGCTGGTTCAAAATGTATTATTACAGTTGAATAATCGCAATTATGAAGATAAATGATTTTCAAATAAGAATTGAAGATTTATTCAGCAAAAAAATAAGAAGAAACAAATTTTTCTAAAAAAAACAAGCCCTTTATCCAGATGTCATTGTATCCTCACGACGCCAATTAAAATCCGTGATAATCAAGCTTTTCCTAAAGATTGATTTTACGAGAGCGCTCATCCATATTAAAACGATGAGCTTTCCTATCTCTCTCTCTCTTTTTTTTTCTTCTCCCTCATCCTCCCGGGTTGTAACATTCCGAGTCGCAACAATGCCAAAGTACATCGTCGAGTTAAGTCCTCGATATAACGTTATAAAACGCTGCTGATGTCTCTGGAACTAGGCCAATTTTCTTTAATGGTTGGAGTCCGTAAAACCTAAGTGTCTCCCCTCCCTCTTTAAGTAATGGGGAAGCCAGGGCCACCTAAGAGAAGCTTTAGGCTTAGTAATTGATGGTAAGGACAAAAGATGGCGGAAGTCAGGCTGACACTTTATTGGCTGTCCGCACCACCTCCACCATTAACCGTTGCCCTGGAGATGACTTGAAGACTTACCAAAGAATGGGTTTCCATTTTAGGCACCGTCATCGCTTCAGTTCACTTGAAATGCCTTCTTGAGCCCTGGAATTAAATGCGTGTGGAGTAAATGGGTCGGAGCTCAAAATTACGGAGTAATTTTGTACTTTGAGAGAAAACTACGGCTTTAATTTTTAGCGAAAGTAGCCTTTCATTTATTTAAATGTACTTCTAAATTAAAAAATAAATCTCAAATAATTAAAACCGACATTATCTAAAAAACTGATAAAACAAATTGAGGGCAATATTCTTACAAATTGATAAGCTGTGATCCGAAAACATGAGCAAGGTTTTTTTTTTTAAAAAAAAAGATGTATTTAATTAAGACAGATATGCATAGGGAAGCTACTCGTTTCAAGGAACCCCATTCAATTTCAAAGACAATAATGGTATGATTGGACTTTTATAAATATCTACATTTTTACTAGTTATAAAGAAATTATATTACCCGCCTGTCTAAGTATCAGAGGTAATCGGTTTAGCTGTACTAAAAGAGAAAGCAAAAATCATGTAGCTGAACATTATTTTTCAGCCACCAAAAGAAATAAACATAAACCCTTTATCATAAATCATTTTTAATGTAATGTGAATTTATTTTGTTCATAGTTCTTTTTATAATTTAAATTAATCAATATGCAGCTTTCTATGCCATCTTTAATTAGTGAAATAGATTCGAATGCATAATTTTTGTTACTGTGATAGAAATGAAAATGTATTACAGTTTTCGTTCTGTCTAAATCATTTCTTATCGACCTTTTTAAATGCTACATCTGTAAACCTAAACTATACAAGGAATTATCTCAGCTATAAGGAATTATCTTTTAAATGCTACATCTGTAAATCTAAACCATACTATAAGGAATTATCTTTTAAATGCTGCGTCTGTAAATTATACTATAAGAAATTATCTTTTAAATGCTACATCTGTAAACCTAAACTATTCCATAAGGAATTACCTCAACCCAGCCTAGGCATTCGGATTAACCAGAAGCAGCCTGCCGTTTCATCGGAATAGTTATTTCAGCATCCGTGAGCAACACAAAACAACTCTAACAATGAACCACCCTTACGAAGACCCTTTGGACAGAGGTACGATATCGACTTCGTCATGATGCTGTTAACCATGCTATTGCATCATTCATGCATTCTCCAAGGTATTATTCTTCAAAAATATGTTTACTTATATGTAAATTATTCAATCTATGTTGTTCTTCACCCCCTCCGAAGGATTAGGAAGAAGACATGACTAAACAACATTTAAGGATTAGGGAGAAGACAAGACTAAAACAACATGATAAATCATGATATGAGAGTATTAACAGTAAAATTGATGCATTTATTCTACCACGGGACTAAATACATGGCAAGGAGAGAAAAATTGCATGAAAGTTTGATTTTAATGCGATTACACTCTGGCAGTTATAAGACGGCAAGTAGGCTGCGCATGCGTAGAAAGGCTAAAAATGCTGTTCGGTAAAAGGCGAGTAATTGTCCAGACGGGACACTGCAAGCCGCCGCTGTATTGAATTTTTTCTTTCTGCACATGCATTTGTAGAATTTGGTGGTTTTATTGGCTTGAAAAAATTGACCACTTATCATAGATTAATCGATATTTTTTGCTCTTGGCTCTTTCTGAGAAGAGTTTGTACTTATTTTTTCGTTTTATTATCATGTCAGAACATGTTGTTTTGGGGATGAGGTTTTTAGAGTCAACAAAAATCCGTGGACGAAAAATAAAAATTTTACCATCCGCACGAGCATCTCGAAAACATAAGCTTTTAGTAACGTGTTGCCATCGCATTTACAAAAGCTCTGATTTAAAAAAGATAACTACTGCAAATAGAACCCTAAAAAATGCTATTTTGAAAGCGTGATTATGTGAAATAAAATAAATAGGAAATGTGATATTTTTTTTAAACAATAAATGCGAGATAAAGTTTTATTTTTTATTTTTTGCACTATTAAAGTGACCCATTCAATGAAATAATAAAAATGAACAAAAATATTATTTAACTTGCGCGAGCACGTGGTGCTTGGCCATTCAAGAAATGATGCTCTGACATGATACATTGAAATATGCATAGCAGATTTCATTTTAATCTTTCTTTGCTATTTATTTTCTTTAGTTTTCCAAATTTAGAACGATTTCCAAATATTTTTTAAACGTTGACTTTTATAAAATTTTATTATGGATTTTTTTATGTAAGCATAAATTATTTTAATACGATACGTAGTGAAAAAGAAAAATTCTGGAGTGCCAAAACAATTTATAGCCAAACATGGAATACTTGAATTTATCTAATGAAATTGTGGCAAACATAAATCAGTCTCATTCTACGCATGCGCTGCCTACTTGCCATCTTATAACTGCCCGAGTGTAAACCCGTCTTAAGATTACATCGGATGTCAGAAGATACAAAACAATATTTCCTTAAGTAATTTTCTACATGGATGCCAAACAGAATTCTTACGCTTACCATAGTCTCAATATTTACCTCCACGTCATCTCTATTACATCAAAGACGTAACACATACAAAAGATACATATAAATATATATTAAAATATATAAATGGTTATAAATAAACAATATCATAATATTTTTAGATCACTGAAATTATTGATTATTTGAAGAAATTCATATTTACTAATCTTCCTCTTGGGAGCGTTTCAAAATTGTTGTAGGCTATATACCGAATAACATCCATTAATATTCCATTAATATTTTAATTATTGAAAATAAAGGTAAAGAATGTTCTAGTTACATTTTAAACGATCATTTAATCGTCACATTTATATATTATATGATGAAATTTCAGAATTTAGTTGGAAACCAATCAATAATAGTAGCTATGTTAAAATTGTATTGCCTGAGGGGAAAAATTAGAAAAGTATAAATTTTATAAATTCCTGAAAAGAGTGGGAAGTTTTACAAATAGAGGAGAATTATGTGATAATTATAAAAGGTAAGAAATATGAGAAAATAAGTATAAGTACAGAAGTCAGTTACAGTTTTATGACGAGGAATTTTTATATACTTTCACATTAAATTGGCAAATCAGTAATTTTTTCTGTAAAACATGTTTCTTTGAGACCACATTATTATCATGTCAGAACATGATATTGTTTTAAGAATGAGGTTTTCTGGCTTCAACAAAAATCCGTGGGTGAAATATAAACATTTTAATATTTAGGCGAAAAAATGAATATTTTATTATCTGCATGAGCATCTCAAAAAATCTGTTTTTAATAATATTTGCCATCACATTAACAAAAGCTCTGATTTAAAGAAAATAAGCTGATCACTACAGTAAATAAAACCTAGAAAAATGTCATTTTGAGCAAGTGGTTATATGAAATGAAATAAATAGGAAATGCGATATTTTTTCAAACAACCAATGCGAGACAAAAAAATTTTTATCATCGTTTGCAATACTTAAAGTGACTCATTCAACGGAACAATTAAAAGGAATAAAAATATAATTTAACTTGCACGAGCACGTGGTGCTTGGCCGCTCAAGAAACGATGTTCTCACATGATACATTGAAATATGCATTTCAGATTTCTTTTTAATCTTTTTTAATGCTCATTATCTTGTTTCTATGTTCTGATAGAAGATAAAATATTAGAATTTTAGTACAAAATGGAACTAAAATGCAAACTCAATTTCGCATTCTAAATTAATTCATAAAATCTGCAGATTCACTTCTTACTTTAAAAACTCCATAGACACCAGGAAAATCTCTATAATTTTCATAGATAACTTCTATTTGATTATTTTAAAAACTTTTATATCGCTTAATTGCTTCTCAGTATACAAGTTTTATTTGATTCCATTTTAGATAAAGGCAAATTTAACCACGGATTTTGTCATAGATTATAGATAATACTGACTTTTAAAAGCAAATTTTAAGTCTTTTTTTTAAATTCCTAATATTAGTTCTCATTCTCCCTGTATATATTTATATATCTTGTTCAAATTTTCAATCGTTAATAAAAAAC
>JAOUZG010039505.1:74924-108448 GCA_026289955.1 Argiope argentata
AATTTCGTGTCTATCTTAGAAGAGTAATCACTTTAGATTTTTGTATTCTTTTCATAAATGGACTATAATTTGCCGCTTGAACGCCTTCCAAAGCTATATTATTTGGGAAGAGTCGAAATTCTCACATCTTCAGTTGGTGAGGTCCGAAAGTATCTCTCTTTACAAACGGCCATCGATTGTTGTTCAGCGAAGAAACCCTACCCTCATGTTATTTCATCCTCACGTTTCCATAGCGACCATAACGATACCTTCCCTGAAAGAATATCCTCTACAAAAGTTAATGCACACGCTTTTTCCTCCTCTTCCGAGGAGAAGAAAGCTATACCGATCATTGAAAGTATTGATCACACCTGTGGTCGTTGCATCGAAACTAATCAGCCGGAGCAAAATTCCCTTCGACTCTACAATCGATAGCTTGTTTCGGGTCTTGTTAGTTATGCAATTAGATAATAGCATAATTTTATTTTCTCGGATAAGTAGTGTAGAGAAAGTGTAGGAAAAAAATATAAGAAATTCAAGCTCGAGATTTTGACGAATCTCTACGTTTTAGACTTCCGTGTGTTCGAAAAATGCATTTTGGGAAAATGTCCGCCTGTATGTCTGTCGGTAGACGACTATGATAACGCAAAAACGCTTTGAGCTAGACTGAGGAAATTTATTATACGGTTTTTACATCAGAGTTGCAGATTACGATCAAATTTTGAGTAAAATCTGTTCAAAATAAATCTTTTTTCCCGGCTATTCGAATATAAGTTAACATGATAATTAAAAACCAATAAAGAGAGCTAGATAGATAAAATTCGACACACAATCTATAGTGCAGACGCTTATCAAATTTTGAGCCAAATCCAACAAGAGATTGAGCATCCATCGGTGTGCACTTCTAGAAACAAGTAAAAGTGATCACTAAAAGTCGTGGTGACTTAAATTTATCAAATTTATTATGTGATTCTGTGACTACAAGAGTATTTTTGTGTCAAATTTTTATTTCGGCTCGGTTGATAAAAGTATGTCTAAAGCATAAACTTAATTTTTAAGTATATTATCACATGCAAGGCATTAATCGCCAAAAAACACGTCAATGATGCTTCATTAAAAATGCTAACTTCACGACAAAAGATAATATTTCTCGTACACCAATGCCGTGTAAGATGTTCGCAGACATGACACGTTTATTAGAGGATATGCGAGAAAGTTTTAGGGAGATTATTCTCGCTGGTTTTATTAATCATTTTTCGATTTTGGTTAGTGGTCTTGTAAACCTTTCTGTTAAGGGCTCATTTTTTTACACATTAAAATACCTAATGTATGATTGTATTAATTTTTTGTTGCGATATTTTTCGATAATCTCACTTAAGAGTGATTTTTGTATTCCAGTTCAAAATATTATGAATCTGATTACTTGCACCTGAATGAAACTCAATTATATATAATACAATAGAGATGTGAAAAGGAAAGTGAATGAGCAAGTCCAAAAATTATTACAAATAGAAAAAATTTAAAACTATAATACTCTGAGACTTTATTTAAAAATATATATATATTTATACCGCAATCGAAAAGAGCTAATTCATAATTTTAAAGCCTAATTTACATTCAAGAATGAGCTCATATATTTCTTTTGGAAGTTTGCAATATTTTCATTTTTGAAATTCATGTACCCGTAACTCTTATATCAAATTTATACTCTAATGAGTATTCTCTATCTGAATTTTCACCAGCCTTTGAAGCATTAGCATCTGAATATCGTTTTTTTTTTCCTCTTTAGTACGAATTGATTTAAATATAATGATACTTTTCTATCCAATTCATTTCATATAATACTATCGATCTTCTACTGCAAGAGTAAACAAACCTTTTAAACATTGCGATAATTTTGTTTAGCCCCGAATCTATAACAACTCTTTTCATTCCTAATGGATTGAATTTTTCCACACAATGATAGGGCAAATTTTTACCAAAAGAAGTTTTAAGAACAAAGAGAAATTTTTGTTAAGGAAAAAAACTACGATCAGTTGAAAATTAAGATGATTTTTTTTTCCTATTTACATAGAAAGCTATAGAAAGTTTTCTAAATCTTGCCTGAATGTCATTCAAAACAATCCCCTTTTCGATCACTATCAAAAGGATCTGGTTGCATAATTATTAAGAAAAAGCATCCTTTCCGGTTTCCAAAAAGAGAAAAAAAAACGAAAGAAGAAAAGGAAGAAAAAGTACCATATTATTATTATCAGGAAGAATTATTTGTACTGACAGTAGGATTAAGTTCGGAAGGGGAAAAATTATGTTTAAAATGCATAAATAGCAAGGATTTTGCATCATTTTGGAATTCGCCTTTAAATTACTTGTGTTTTGAATCGTCACTTTTTTATATGGAATTTATTTTTATGTAATGATAAATACACAATTTTGATCAACACGAGAGATATAGTTTCAGACAAAATATTGGGAATAAAAAGTTGGCATCATTATTCAATAGCTATGTAGTAACTAGCTATATAATTTTTTTTAAAATATATTTTTCAGATTCTTTTTTTTTTTAACTTTTTTCTTCTAGTTGTGACATTGATATTAATTTCCTAAAAAAGAAAGAAAAATAAATAAATAAAATTCTCATTTTTTCCCCAATTATATAGTTATGTTTTTACCATTTAATTTAAATTTATTTTTGTTTAAGTTAGTTTCAGTTAGTTTCTAGTTTAACTTGTGTTTAACGCAATTTATACTTTAACTCTTTCTCTCCTCTTAATTTTAGAAAAAATGGATGAATCATAAATTAATTAAATTTTTAATTCGAAATATTAAAGAATTGTTTTTTTAAAATTTATATTTATATATTTTTTAAAATTAATACTCATAGCAACGATAATGGACACTAAATATCATCACAATCACTGGCATAGTAAATGCCATTACCAAAACGAAGAGAAATTTTTTTAAAAATCAATTTTGCAGAAATAACATAAATATAATGGAAATTTTTTTTAAAAAAATTGAAATAGTATATAAGAAGGTTTTACATCATAATATGAACTACTTTATAATGCACTCCAGAATTAATGAGGAAAAAACAACAACATTTTAATGAACTTTTAGTTCAAAATGCAATAAGAATTTTCAAAATTATTTATTGAGTATTAGCTAAGGAATAACTATTTGTAAATATGATAATTCAAGATCCGTTGATTATCCCCTACCTACTTTGTCTTATTTCAATATTAGTAGGTCCTTTTAAAAGAAGGCATTTATAAAAAAATTTGTTTTAAAGCTCAATATGAGTCCTTTTAAAGTCCTAAGCTTATTTTGACTAGTATATATGTCATTCAAAAGTATTTAAAAATTCTAAAATTTTCCAATAATAAATAGTAGTTATATTTTAATAATATTTTTAAAAAAATTCTAATAAAAAATTATTTTATGAAAAATTCTAGAAGTATACTTAAAAGTCGGTTCATCATTTTTAATATACCTACGCAACCGACACATTTTACAAAATAAATTTATTAAATCTGTTTTGAAATAAAAATGATCTTTGAAATCAGTTCAAGCGCTAGATATAATTTTATTGGGGAAAATGGATATCTAGTCTTATTTAAAATATGTATAAAAAATAATATTAGAAATTTTGATAACATCTAAAATAGATATTGCTTTTGCTTATCTAAAATCCTTACTCACATATATTAGCTAACATGCTTAAATTTTCGCAGCAAAATAATATATAAACATGTTGTCTATAACATTTTTTAATGATTAATAATCGGTCAGTATTTAATACGGATGTATTCTGATTTCTGTAATAATCGAAATCATTGTTGAATTTTTTTAAAAAAAATTCAAGTTTTGGATTTTTTAAAATTTTAAATATTGTTGAATTTGAAAGGGTAATTTCTTTTCTTCTAAAGTAAAAATCTAATTAAAAATATATCTAATTTTGATACAATATATAAAATTTAATTATTTTACAAACTGCTAATCAAAACGATTTCAACTAAATTGAGACCCCCCCCCCCCAATAAATATCGAACCTTTCCCAAATCGTTTCTTATTCATTTTAGCCAGACAACGCACACTCCAGTCATCAAAACGAGACTTATGATCAATGACGGAGGGGAAAAAATAACGTTTGCTGAATTGACAGAAAATTTGGAGAAGAGTAGTGAAGTGGTCCAAGAGGGAGATGGATAACTGTTCGGTATGAAATGCAAAAATCGGCGGCAGATGTTGATGGGGGGTGGCGAAGGAGTGAGCCCCGTAAACACAAACAAATAAATGTAAACAGGACAACCTGCTTGCGGCCGAGGGACGAGACAATGGTGGTCGGCAGGGAGAACACGATCTGGTTCTAATATGGACCGAACAGATAAGAAAGGAGCGCATGAGACATCGCAGGCCAACATGTTTCGCATCGAATGGGCTCAACAAAAGAAGGGTCGATTTGACGAGATAACGGCGGATCCCAGAAATTGATTGTTAAAAGTGACGTGGAAGGTTTTGTTCCTCAATGAATTATACAAAATAAATATGAGAACGATTCAGTTGAAATCATCGACTTGAAAACTTTAATACAGTAAAGCCACGGTAAATACATTGCTCAAAGGGCAGTTCCATCGTGAAATTCTGCCCAATAAATAAATTAAACTACTTATTTTGTCTGAACTAACTATCATAAAATAATTTTAGAGCATTTCATTTTAATTAAAAAAAGTTAACTAATTTAAAATTTTTTAAGTTTGTGCAATTTTAAAAAAAACTACTCTGCTCAACAAATTTTAAGGTTTTATAAATTAATTGAAATGAGGCTTTTGTACATTTATGCAACCTTGAAAGAACAGAGTATTAAAATACTGCTGAATCCAAAGTGCAATGTCTGCAAGTAATGGGATACACAATTCACAGTTATAAAGAAAAATTTCAGAAATTTCTCTCTCATTCTCTTTTATGAGAGATTATCATTAGAGGTCTTAAATATAATAAATAATTAAATAACTATATTGATTGAGATTATCCTATCCAGCTGTTTGTAAATGTATCTATGGATCTTTCTCGACTGTGCTGTAAGAGTTTCCTATCATTAAATACCTTTATTTCTTTTCATATTTAGCAACAGTTAATTAGTGACTATGACCAATGCTCTGATAACTTATAAATCAGCAATTCTATTGAAAAAAATCAGAAGTGAATTTTTAGAGATATGTGAGCCTCAAGTTTATGGTAATTCATGCAAAGATGGAGTCTCATAAACGTTTTTTCCATATTAGTGTTCTGAGATTTTATTTAGTTTGTAGTATTCCACAACACTACAAAATTTTACCATTGTAATATTTTTACAGATTAATTATTAAATAAGTATCGATTTTAACTAAATTTTGGCTCCATATAAGAACGCGTTTTAAGGGATGATTGGGTTTAAGATTTCATACTTTATGCAGTAATGAAAAATAGATTTTACTAAAGAGTAATAGGTAGAATATGAACAAAATTAAAAAGTTAAAAACATGCTTTTAGAAGTGTACTAAAAGATAGAAAACAATAATTTTAGTAAATAATAAAATGGATAAAAAACTAAACAGAAGACGAGTGTGGGATTGTAAATCATATTGTGCTAACTAAACTAAGCCACAATGAATATCATAATGAAAAGATGATAAATATCCATTTGTTCCAATCAAACTTAGAATGTTGATATGGAAAATCCGTCTTGTAGCCGTAAGATGAAATGGCAAGAAATTATGATGCTTTATTCTGTGGGAGTGGGAGAGGAAGGTGGATACAAACCAAACCGTGCACAGAGAAAAAAAAAAAGAGTTAATTAAAGTAAAATCTGCTCTGCATTTTTCAATACATCATGTCAGAACATAATTTCTTGACCTGCCAAGCACCACGTGCTCGTGCAAGTTAAAAGATTTTTTTATTCACTTTAATTATTTCATTGAATAAGTCACTTTAGTATCGCAAGCGATCCAAAAAACATTGTCTCATAGTTATTGTTTAAAAAAACTATCGCATTTCCTATTTATTTCATTTCGTATAATCACGTGCACAAAATGACATTTTTCTAGGTTTTATTTGCTATAGTCCTTAACTTATTATTTTTAATCAGAGCTTTTGTAAAGGTGATGGCATCGCGTTAATAAAAGCTGATTTCTTTCAGATGCTCGTGCAGATAGTAAAATTTCATTTTTTGTCTACGGTCTTTCTTATTATTTATCTACGGATTTTTGTCTACTTCTTTCCCAAAATAACATCATGTTTTGACTTGATAAAAAGCATGAAAAGTCAATAATAGAAATCAACAATAAAGAAGTAAATTATTATTAAACAACAGCAACAGTAAAAAATGCACAAAGAGCATTAACTGGAAAGGCTTCACTTTAATACTCACTTAAGCTTGACTCATCTGTCAGCTGTTATCTATTTGACTACTGGTAGCTTAAGTTCTCAGATATTTAATAGCAAAATAATGAAGTTTCTAGAGCGAATGTTGGAATAAGAATCGCAATGGAGCTATCGCCAAGAATTCTGAATATCTGGATTCTCATTTTCACCACCAAAGTACCAATTCACTAAATGATCACCACATTTTCACCCATGCCAGGATTCATTGGCTCGGCATTCTTTCAACAGCTATTACTATACTTGGAACAAGAAATAAATTCGTAACATATTATAAGTGTAATTAATCTCAATTATCTCAAAGTATTTTTATAAATGCTTCACGATTTTAGGAGGTTATTTCTGTGTTCATGTTCTTGATGAAAACCATTTTTTCTGCAGTTTACTAGCAATTAAAGTGTCTCGTTGTCAATGAGAAATCGTATAATGTAAACCATCATTATTTAAATTTACTCTCTATATCAAATGTGAGATTATGTCAATGAACTTAATCTAATAACATAAGGGTTAAACTCTGATATTCATTTATATTATTACATAAAAATATGTCATAATATTATAAGTTGATAGTAGGGTAAAAAAGGCATTTCAAATTCAATCCAGATAAATAACTTATAGGGACAAAGCGGCCTTATGTGCTTTTCTCCAACAAAATTCATGGGCAGTACTTCTGTCGAGTTGAGTGTCTGAAGTGGCAGACGTTTTCATCGGAGGGGGGTGGCCGAGACACCGGCAGGGTGGAGGATAAGTAATCGTGATGGGGTCCTCGATCAGCAACTCGAGAGTTTTGTTTATGTCAAGAGAAGAGTTCATCCATTTAACAATGGCAGCTAGCACGCGACGTATTACTCCTAAACAGCACGCGCTCTGGCAGTAAACAAGATAAGGTGGTTCCACTGATTTCCTGGAGCCATTTCCCCCCTTCCCCCCTCCTTTTCCATCTCTCTATGTTTTCTCAAATTGGTTCAACCGTTAAATTTATTTCTGGTTGTCAACAGATTAAACTAATAGATAAAAAAAATTGCGACTTTGGAACAATTGTTTGCTTGATATTAAGTTTATAAGCGACAAGATGCACACAGTTATTTTTAGCAAATATCTATCCATGTGATTGAACTTTTTTAGCTTGAATTATTGGCCATTCATGCCATTTATTAAGAAGAATTTTCGGATGTAATGAAGAAAAGTAATGAGGAAGATATGAAATAATTTACTGCCCTCTAACACGAATAACACGAATTAAGGTATTTTTAAAAAAGTAATAGGTATTGCTTCTTTCAATACAAGTCCTCAAAATTTACCAATTTTTAGTTTACCTATCCCTATCATCAACATAGGGGGATGGTGATTCTTGTTTCCTATTTATCTCATTAAAAACTTAGCTGGAAAACTTCTCATTATTATGAACTTTATAGTTAATCGACATGAATATACTCCGTACTAAACATGAATAATATTTTTTACTTAACAGATCCGTTTTATATACCATTTCATATTTCTATTTATTCGTGAAACAAAATAGCTGTCTTCTAAAAGATAGTCTTCTAACTTTATACCTTACTACATCTTTCATATATTTTTTTTCAATTTCTTTTAAAGTAAGGGCGACCGAGTTTAATAACTGCTGTATTTAAAATGAATTATAGTGACAAATATTTAAGAATATCGTAAAAATAAACTGGATGAATTTATCTGAAATCGAATATCGACAAAAAGATAATTTATAAAATCTCTGTCTTGGCCCTTTTTTTGCATTAAATGATTTTTAACAGTTACAGTTTCCACTTTCTTTCACAACCTACATTTCGGTGCCTTTTGAACTCCACTTTATGACCCCGCCATAACCCAAGAAAGTGGGGGAGGACTGCTGTTAGGTGACCGGTGATGTTTCGTCTGCCCCGATCGAAAACACCCTTTTATCGAAAAGAAACAGCTGCTTCCCCTTGCTGCCCAGGGGTTTACGCATCCCCCGTAATATCCCTCCCACGCTCTGAAACCGTTACCTGTTGCCTTTGTTGGCAATGGAGCGTGCCAACTTAAAACTGACAGCACACTTTTATAGGGCAAACTGTGCACTATTAAACGTCTCTTCGTATAGCAGCCTCTTCTTCCAAATGGCGCCTTAAAAACAACATAGATTTCCTCAGCTGTAGCAAACAGTCAACGAAATTTGCGCCCGAGTTAATTTTCGGGCAATCTCTTCGTCAGAATTAGAAAAAGAAAAAGAAAATGAAATCTTCGATCGTAAATTTCAAGCTATCATGTGAGAGCATTATAATTTTTAAGTCATTATTTATTTGAATTAATTTAAAACATTAACCAATTTAAACCGAAACAATTACGAGAGTTCTCTCTCTCTCTCTGTGTGTGTAATTTTTTAATTCTTAATTTAATTTTTTAATTTAATGCATAAACTTAAATTTCTAAACTAGAATTTTTTTGCTTCATAACTCTTTTGCATTAAAAAAATGAAAGAATTTAATCACATGACTTAAAAACAACTAACAAATGCACAATCCATTCGCATCTTTTAGATATTGCAAATAATGGAGCGTGGAAATACTATAATTTAGGAATTAAAATTATAAAAAAGGTGGAAAAGGAAAAAAAAGGAAATTTTTGATTATAAATTTCAAGTTACCATATGAGAGCCTTATTATTTTTTAAATCATTATTTAGCTTTTTTAATTTAAGTCATTAACCGATTAAAATTGGTTTGAAACAATCACGAGACCTCTATCGATCTCTATTCCTCTATAATATATATATATATAAAGGTATTTATATAATTTTAGTTATTTTTTTAATATTCATTTTCAACTTTTCTAGCTAGGAAACAAAGTTTTGGAGCTCGACCGATTTTGAGGAGATAACAGCTATGATGTAATAGTTCTAAGTCAATCTTTTGAAAACGTGTTTGCTCAAAGAAGCATACGTAATAATAAAGTAATATTGGCAAAAGCAGATAAAAATATTTTTGCTTGTAAATTTCAGAGACATCAAAACCTCTTAACCAAAACAATATCATGTTCTCACATGATAAAAATCATAAAGTGATATTTAAAAAGGATTATTTCTAAATTAAACGAATTTTTTGGAGTTATTACTTTAAAAATAGTTAAGTTAAATTATTATTTAATTTGGCTTTTGTAATATTTATATAGAGCTTAGCTAAGGAAAAGAAAAATTGAGCTATTTAATTTTAAAATGAAGAAATGAGACAAAGAAAAGATGGGCCTTGTATCAATTACTAGACTTGACTATAAAAATATTGATTTGAAGAGATACTTGGCCGATGTTTTTTTTTGTGGGGGGGGGGGTCAAAACACCCTATACTCGACATGCATTATGTTGATACTGCTTCATTCAGTGGTGGCAGGGTGGTCGACTGTATCCAAGAAGTCGACATGCGCTTCAACGAATGTGTAAAATCAGTAAACCTTGTTATTAATTATTTCACTAGAATTATTTTAATTTGCAGGAAAATTATTGTTTAATAATTATCAATTTCTTCAAATCTTCAAAATATTTATAAAATTTAGAACAGGTAAATACAATATCTGCAAATATTTATAAAATTGAATGTTCCCAAGTTGAATGAATTCAATGTTTTTAATGGATTTGCATATAGTGTACCATTTTCAAATTGATCCAAAGTAGCTTAAATTGAAAATAATTCTTTTTTACACTTAAGAACTGCTTATTATCTGAAAACGCATGGGAAATTCTTTGTGGGTAGAATTCTTTGACTCAATTTGACTACCAAATACTGATTCGGTTATAATTATGACAAAACATTCTTTTCGTTTTTCTTTTTAGAAAAAAAAAATCGTGGATATTGATTCATCGAATTTTATTGGTTACTAGCCTCCTTTGGCGACCAGTCGGTTTGCCAGTATTAATGCTCGCTAAAATTTTCATATAATATTTTATCTAGCTGTGTCTCATAACAGGTTTTTCACCAAACTATTTTTAAACCAAACGAATTTTGATAATCAAATAATTTATTTATAGTATTATTTAGTATAATTTTCTTCAGATGTTCAATTCATTGCGCTACTCATCTTTCTCTTTCTATCCGTACAATGATTGTCCCGGAATTGATATTTCACTTAAATGGTGGAGGGAAAGGTCTAAAATTCTACATTTTTATAGAATAATGAGATTCAAATTTTCATAAATGTAAACACACTAAACAAATAAAGACTCAATTGATTTTCAAGAGATGCGAAAATTTAAAAATAGCTTGGAAAATGCCGCGCACAGAGGAAATAATGGTGGCACCCCCCTTCTTTTCTTTATTTTTCTATTCTGTTTTTCTTCACTACCCATCTTTCTACAAACCCTTTTTTGCGCTCTGTTATTCTTTTTTTTCTTTATTCATTACTTTATTATGACTTTATTTCGAGCAGGCATAGATTAAATATTCATACCGACTAATAATAAAAGCAGCTATTTTCTTTCTTTTTTAAACATCCCGTTATCTATGAATGAAAACCAACTGACTTCGCGCATTTCTTTCTAAACAAATCATAATTTATTTCTTCCTGCTCTTTTACTCAGTCGGTGTGGGGGAAGGAAATGCAGATTTTTGGCGGGAAAGTAAGAAAAGGGTCGTTTTAACCATTTTCCTCGCAGTTTTTTCATTTTTTCTCTCCGTAAGAACCATCCTCGTGTCTTAACGAAAATATTTTTTAAAAAATTAGCCGAATCGGTCGAGCCGTTCGCTAGTTTTGCGCTTAGCAACGCATTTCGAGCTGCATTTTTATTAATATAGATATAAAATTATTTATAGCCTTGTTTATTACCAAATTTAAAATATAATAATCTATAAACTTCAAAGGGCCAATTTATGATTTATTATTATTTCATTTCAAACTTTCCAAATTTTTTTAATGGCTACCAAAAAATAAATGAAGACAAACAGTTATGTCAAAATAATACCGAATGTTTAATGAATATTAAAGAAACTCTCTTCCTATAATATTGTTTTAATATTTGAAAATATATATTTTAAATTTCGCTTTTAATACTTTATAAAATGAAGAAAATGCCCCTCCCATCAAAATATGGTCAAAGCAACAACTGAAAAACGTGAGGCGGTGATATAAAAGTTTTAAACTGACAGTTTAATTGCAGTTATTATACATTTTAATTTGAAATGAATATTGACACTAATTCCACCACAATTTTATTTATTTATATTTCTATCAAAAAATATCGTTTGCCTTCTTTACATTTGAATTCTTTTCCTAGAGTTAAATGCGCATTTCCATGCATTTTGTAATGCCTATCAGAATATTTTAGTTAAATAGATAATAAATTATGGGGCTTACTTTGACTATCATAAAGCAATTTGTAGAATATCTTTTAATATTTTATTTAAATAGTATATCAAATGCAGTGGTTACTTTGCCCATTATAATGTATTTTATAATGTATTCTATAATATTTTAGTCAAACAATAAATAAAATCAGACAGTTACTTTACCAATCATAAAGTTCGTTTAGCATATCCAGATATGCATACTAGATACATTTTTGAAAATGGTATGAAGAGGTAACTATAAGAAGAGGAACTTGTTTCCATATTTTTTTGTCTTTATTATTGTCTTCAAAATCAGCCAACAATCTCCTTTTTTAATGTAAATTACCTTCATTAATGCTTTATGAGAATTATTCTCCAAGCGCTAATGAAGAATCATTATCGTATTTGCGATCATTCTTGAATGAATTAATCAAAGATTATAAGCTTCTTTAAGATTATAAGATTTCAACAATTTAAATATATTGGAAATTTTGCTGTACATGTAATTAATGTTTAATTTTATATCCAAGGAAATGATAAAAATGTTTTAAAATCTGTCCATTTTTAAACACTGGTGCTCTTTCTTTTAACATAATTGTAAATACATAGAACAATGAATAGAGCGATGCAAGACTTCCAAAATAGCACGAATTATATATCCACCGAAACATGAAAAGTAATGCTTTTTTTTTTTCTGTGAAAGCCCTTAAAAAAGATTCAGAAATTATTTAACGTGATTTTAAATAATATCATGGTGAACGAACTGAGTGACTATTTTATTTATACAATTATATTGAAATCTATAAATTAGTTTTCTATAATTCTATACATTAGCTTTCTACAATTCTATAAATTACTTTTCTACAATTCTATAAATTAGTTTTCTACAATTCTATTAATTAGTTTTCTGTAATTCTATTAAATAGTTTGCTACAATTCTATAAGTTAGTTTTCTATCATTCTATAAATTAGTTTTCTATCATTCTATAAATTAGTTTTCTACAATTCTATACATTACTTTTCTACAATTCTATAAATTAGTTTTCTGCAATTCTATTAATTAGTTTTCTGTAATTCTATAAATTAGTTTTCTATAATTCTATAAATTAGTTTTCTACAATTCTATAAATTGATTTTCTACAATTCTATTAATCAGTTTTCTTCAATTCTATGAATTAGTTTTCTATAATTCTATAAATTAGTTTTCTACAATTCTATTAATTAGTTTTCTGCAATTCTATAAATTAGTTTTCTATAATTCTATAAATTAGTTTTATACAATTCTGTAAATTGATTTTCTACAATTCTATTAATTAGTTTTCTTCAATTCTGCACCAGATGGCGCCTTATAGGACTAAAACTAAATGCATTTAATTAATTAATTCAGAATTAAGCTTTTAATATATTTAAATATTATATTATTACTTAGTTTAGCTGCATTAATGATCTATTGTAAATCAATACTAGAGCTATTTTGGGACAGACCTCGTAATTCTGAACCGTATTCAGACGATGATAACGACATCTGGGCTGGCACCTTCACTCTCCACACCACACCAGCGGGAGTATGTTTGATCCTGATAGGTTTAATGGGCAACAGACCCCCTTACACAATGGTTCTTTAGTGGAGTCGAGGCTCGAGACGAGACCTTACCACCATGCCACTGCAGCCATTATATTATTACGAGGAACTCTATAGTATTTGAGAAATTTAGTCATGAAAATTCTTTTTTATAAAATGAAGCAAATCGAGTTCAATAAAAGCATGTAATAATACAATTTATCTCTAAATATTGCAGCAATTAAATTTCCTTTCTAAACTGAAAAGGCAAAAAACTGAGGGCATTTTGATGATAATAATAATAACAATAAACTGACAAGACACCTTTGCCTCTTTTGTCGTGAAATGAAAACCGTGACCGTCGGTTCTCGAACTTTCCTGTTGAACAAGAGAAGATCTTTTTAACTATTTCATGGGATGCAGACACCATCTTTCACAACGGGTCTTTCATCCGTCATTTCGGGGAGAGAGATGGCAGAGTGGTTGGGATCCCTTGTGTGTCTCGAGAGGACCCCTTCTCTGTACCTGATCCATCAAGGGGTGGACATATATCACGTGACGTCTAAGGATGGGGTGGAACTATGAACATCCACTTGCGCTTGATCAATCTTCTTATATGCCAGATAAAAAAAAGATGCAATATGCTTATTCGATTTCCTTTTCTTCTGCGTTCCAGTCCATATTTTTTTTTCCTCTGAAAGTAATAAAAGGACACAAAAAAACTACAAAAACAACCAAAAAATGCCGTTTTGATTAAAATTAGTTTAAAAAAATTATTATATACTGATTTTTTTTTTGTATAAATTAGAAATAAATGCCTAAACCTAAAATATAACATTTTAAAGAATTGTACCTATTTTAAGAGCTAATCAGTCTTAAAATTATTGGAAGAAGAAAAAAAGGAATGCTAGTCTCATGATTTTGTAGCATCTAAAAGTGAATCATTCATGATTTAATTGAAAAATAAATAAATAAAGTGTAAAACAATTCCAACTTGGGTGAACAAAGAAAAAAAATTTAGTTATTTTTTATTGAATAATTACAATTAATCTGAATAATTTATTTAAAAAATATTGATTTTCGCAAGAATTGAACTCACACTCTTCACCTTCACAGGAAAAATACCAAAATCGTTTCATTTCACCGATTGAGCTACTGCCTGTTGATTTCAGTTTTCATTACAAACCGCTAAAACTCTCCTTAAAGTATTAGAAATGAATTAAATTTAATGAATGAATTAATATTTGAGAAAACTGTATTAACATCGAATGTCATCCACTACAAGTTTAAAAAACGAAAGGGATTTGAACCTATTAATGCAAATACTGGTACTAATAGGTTGACTCGCTTCACGCTATTTTTTGGAGTTGTACTTACAATTGGTATGTGTGTTTGATTTTATATTCTAATGATTTTGGTTTTATATCTTATGGTTTTTCTATGGTTTGGTTTGAGCAATTTGATAAGATTCTATTTTGATGCTAAAATATTTTTTTGATATAATTTGCCGGTTATTGTGTGATTTTAAATTTTTTATAGTAATTTTAACTCCAAAAACTTTGTATATATTTTGAAGATTTTAGTTTTAGGTTTTATGGTCTTCTCCATTATATTAGATTAACAATTCATATAAGCAACACCTATCGATTCGTTTGATATGAAGAAAATCATTTATGTTGTTGTTGTTATTACTTATGACACTTGCCATTGGAAAAGCCCCGCTGATGAAAGCATCAGTAGATTTAAGTCTAATGAGCGTCTCTTGTTTTCGAAGTAGCGCCAACTAGGGCCAAGAGTACGACTTAGCTACACACTTATTACACTTTCGTTTGCACAACCTCTTTTAACAGAGGGGCACAGTCACAAATCTCACAGATAGCACACAGAAGAACAACTATGCCCGAACCGGGACTCCCAGAGCACGAGGAAGACTCACTACCTCTGAGCCAGAGAGAACGGCAAATCATTTATTCACAATTGATACGAATTCTTGAAGATTATATTTTAAATTAATATTATCATTTGAAAAAACACGTTTTAAACAATAAAAGGATTTTAGACATCATAAAATGTTATTCAAAACTTGTTTTTAAATTTAAAAAAAATTTAGATATGACAGAATTTAAATCCTTAATAATGCTGGGTATATCAGTTAGTGTAAATATAAATAATGAAGGATCTTCCTTTTTTCAAAAAATATGAAATGGCAATAAATAAAGGAAAAGGTAATTTTACCATAAAAGTTAAATAAGACAATGAGAGCAAAGCCTTAAGTCTTGATGACGGACAATATGTCAATATGTACAATATCTAGAATTTATTCTGTTTCATGCAATCCCCCCCAAGGCATGAAATGATTATAATGTTTAAAATGACATGAGAATAAAGATTTTAATAATATATTTTTCTATTGCAGATTATATAACATTTGAAATTTAAATGTTTATGCATGGCTGACGGCATTTACCAGATATATTTCTAATAATAATACACATGCGTTTATGTGAATGTATATGTGTTGATATTCAACCAGTCATATTTCTGACAAGAGCTACCTCACATACAAAATTTCGATAGGAATTTAGATAGCGTCAAAAATTGATTAAAACATTTCAGTTCTATTTTATATGTATTTTATTATGATTTATTTCTTTGTTTAATTTGAATTCAAACCGTCTGTATTGTTACACTAATATTCAATGTTGGATTTTATTTCCGTTGTTGACGATATCAATTATAGATATGAAGATTCGACTTTTTTTTTTCCTATTGAGTAGGTCTCAGTATAAGATATGCTTTTAATAAAATTGTTGAAATTTGGTTGCATTTATAATTCAGATTTAATTTCAGAATCAGGTAAGGGAAAATAATTTTTAAATGAGCCTATTTTTATAATGAAAATCTTTAAACTGTGCTGATTTTTCCTGTGCTGTAATTAAATGTATAAAAGTACATACAAAAAAAATTAAGAAACACATAGCACAATGAGTATCATATCTAATATAATATAAAAAATATTATATAATTTTAAAAATAATATAAGTGATCCGTCTATCAAGAATTGAAGTTTAAAATACGCTCCTGAGAAAACATCATTACAACATTACACAAAATATTAATTAAAATTTTTATCAATTAATAATCCCAGCGAACCTGAAAATGCACCAAGGTGACTAGTTGATGATAAAGTTAGAAGTAGATAGATTTTCTAAGATCATGTTGAGAATTCCAAAAATTTCTAAGGAAGAATTTAGAAGAGGCTCTTAATTGCTTTTTTTTTAATAATCCGACGCAACTTAATCTCCTTTTATAATCTGAGAAATATATTTACAAATCGAAAATATTTTTAGCGGATAAATGGAATTTGAAGTTTTTATATTTAAACGGAAAAGGCATTGGAAATATAGAAATTATTTTATTGGATCAAATCAACATTTTTCTTGTTTTAATAAGATAAATGAACGCTATGCCACAGAACAAATACACGTTAAAAGATTTATTCCATGTGATTTTTCCATTTATTTATTTAAGTATTTTTTTTCGCATATCTAGAACAAAATAATAATATTGAAGACTTATTCGTTCTATGAAATGAAGTTTCTTTTTAAAAAATGACATTTACAAGTTAGTATATAAAGAGAAAAACAATGACTTTTTATACAAACTTCAATATTAGAGGCTTATTTGTATTTCCTTAGCTAGATTTCGTATTATGAAACGACATCTTAAAAGTTTATGCATTTAATCAGCATTTTCATCAATAAAAAGTAACAATAATCATTAAAGTCATCATGATTTAGAATATTTAGACAAATCATTCACATTTGATTCCTTTCTTTAGGAACAAATTCATGCTGAGTACATATTTTGCTTTCCACTCTGCACATATTCACAAATAACAACAACAAAAAAATGTGTTTTTAAAGCCCCCATTAAGAATTTTGGATAGAGGAAACCTTGACATAAATAAAAGAACACTCAAAATATTTTATTAAAGAAATATCGCCATTTATTTCATTCGGCTTCAATTGCAGAAATTTCACAAATTTCTTCAATCTCCATTTTTTAAACTGCAGAAATTAGCAGAATTTCGACTGCTATAACGGTGAACAGAAAATTCGCTCAATGAACTGAGGTTTCTTTTGTTCACAACCCCCAATAGGTGGCACAAGCAGGGAGGAATTTTATTGGTTCGCCCGCATCGGATTTGAGATCATTTTTTTTTATTAGTTAAAGCATTGCAGATGGAATTTTGAGATCCCCCGAGGCGGCCTCTTCATCAGCCAATAGTGGAGCGCGGTTTTTAAACCAATGAGGAACTGGAAAACCTCTACCGTGAAAAGCTTTTTTTTTCTAACACCGTTATAAACGAACTAAAAAAAAGTTAAGCACCAAAACTGCATGAAATTCTTACGTTTAATAGTATATTTTTTTTTGTGTGTGTATGTATGTATTCACGCACATTTCGTTTCTACATTTCTAGAATATTTTAAAAAATAAATGTAGGGTTCATGCAAAAAATTATTTAGGGTATTTATAGAAAAATTCAATATTATCGGTTTAAAGATTTTCTTCTTAATATTGTACAACTCTTATATGTTGCCTGTTTGGGCCATTCAATTGGTTTTATAAAATGGGTTGATTTGTTTGGATTATATTGTAATTAGGGAAATTTCTATTAACCTGCTCTACTTTAGAATATTTTTATTTGCGTAACTTACCCGATTCTAATCTGTTTTAGAAAAAAAAAAAAAAAAAACATGGTGTAGTTGCGTTACGGTCAAGGCCGTGTATTCTACGTGAATACGTTTCTGTAATGGGTTATATTTTTTTAATAAAATATTTTTATTTATGTATTTAGGATAAAGGCAAGGAAACAAATAATTATTGTGTTACAATTTAACTTTATCAATTATAGGTCTGTGATACGAAAAGTACGACACAAATGGCATACAAGATACATAGAAATTTCTGGTAAACGTTTAATATATACAGGTATTACTTAAAGTTGTTGCAGAAGTTTCAATATAAGACAGATTGAACTCGCTGAGCATGAAGTCTGGCAATGAACGTTTTGTGAGACATCAACATTAAAGTCTCCTACCATCATAACTGGTGTAGTAATATCAGGCGCGTAATTGGGTAATTTTAGGTTTTATTATTACCATTCAATTGTTCTTGAGAAGCTCCTTCCAACCGTATGCGATCTCTGTATTTGGGTGTAGCTTTTCGACGCGTATAGGCCGACATTATATATTTTTGATAACATTTTTTTCATTCTAACACCTTTTAATATTGGTTGTCACTACTTTAAACTATATTTTATCTACAATCGATACTTTTTGACGACAGCTGACGATTAAAGCTCAAACGAACATCATAGCTTCTCCGAATCAAAAGTTATACAAATTGTAAATTTCAATAAGCTGCAAAATAACCTCCACAGCACGAGATGCGTCACTGTTCAAGTTTAAAGTAATGAATTCTTTGATCCTTTAGCTATCCAGTGGTATAATTTAATTTTTGGTGCAGAGGATAGATTCCAAACTACAACACCAAACTGTATCCCCCGACTCTGTTATCACTAGACTTTTTTGGATTGCCTCTGTATAGTAAAAAATTTTAAGACGTATTCACGTCAATAATCGCAGCTAAGGTCTTGTCTTGCTATTTCTTTTGAAAAGACACTTTGAAAAAGTCCAAGTAAAGTTATATATTACTCTGATGAATTTGTTTAAAATGCTAAATGAATAAAACTGCTCGGAGATTATTATGCTTTCTAACAATTCATTGCCTTTTTAGGTACCATAAACTGTGCTTTGCTTATTATCTTCAAAATTGGTGAGAATTTCTAACATAACAAAACTGTTCGCACTATTTATTGCCTTGGCATTAATTTACGCAAGACGTCTCTTCTGAACCCTAAGGTGTTTTACATTCATGTAGTTTAACTTCTGAATTCATCACTCAAAATTTTCAGGCCGTTGGCGTATCGAGATGCCCAAAGAATACTATAATTCTTCGGACCCCAGTAGTTTGTCTTATTTCATTAAATATAAATGACACGACATTTTTTTGCCCATTCTGGATATTCCACTTCAAAAACTGATATAAACATTAACGTTTCGATCCGATGGTTTTGCTCCATGAGATTGATATTTGGAATCAATACTCTCCCCCCCTCTCTCAGTCGCTTTCCTACTATCTCAATGCATGAATTCTGAATTGGAAAATTATTTATATGTGACTGTGGTTCCGTGTCTGTTATTTATCACCAGTCATCATCGCTAATTATACTTCTGTACACCACATTCCATTATCGTGAGCTTAGCTAATTGATTTCACAATCATTCCATGATTGTGAGATCAGTTGGTCTGAAACAAACTTGAGTTTTATTCTGCATATGTCTGTTTTTTTCTGCCAATTGCCTGACATTTTGTAAATATATGACTTATAAATATATTACCTGACATTTCCTAAATATATGCATCCTATTCCATGATTGTGATCTGAGCCAACTAATGGCGCAGTTTAGTCTACTTTTGGCTCTTGCGCCATTAAACTCAAATCGACCAATCAGTCTGATCCAACTAATCTCAAAATGATTCCATGATTGTGAGATCAGTTGAACTGAAACGAACATCAATTTTTTTCTGTATACGTCTGAATTTTTTTTTCTGAAAATTGCCCGACATTTTGTAAATATATTACCTGAAATTTCTTAAATAGGTGCATCCATGATTGTGATCTGAGTCAAATAATTTCAAAATGATTCCGTGATTGGGTTCTGAGTCAAATGATCCCAAAATCATTCCATGATTGTGATCTGATCCAAGTGATCTCAGAATCTTTTGATGATTGTGATTTGAACCAACTAATCTCAAAATCATTCTATGATTGGGTTCTGAGCCAAATGACCTCAAAAGCATTCTATGATTTTGATCTAAGTCAAATAATATCAAAATCATTTCATGATAGTGAGATCAACTGGGCCGAAAGCAAACTTGAGTATTTATTCTATATACGTCTGATTTTTTCTGAAAATTACCTGACATTTTTCAAATAAATAATATAGGAGATATAAATATATTACCTGACATTTCCTAAATATATATACATATATATACATGTATATATACATAATACATATAAATACATATAAATATAATAACATATAAATATATATACATGTATATATACATATTACATTCCATGATTGCCAGCTGAGCCAAATGATCTCTGAATTATTGAATGAATGCGAAATCGGTTCGGCTGAAATAGGCTTGAATATTTAGTTTGTATAAGTTTGACTTTTCCGGTAAATTATCTGACATTTTGTAAGTCAATTTAATCGAGAAATAAAGAATTCAACTGAATTATATTTGAGTGCAAATAAGTCCACTATGTGAATTTCCGCTTAAAAATCATTTCTTTTTTTAAAAAATCTCTTTAAAAAAGTATCTTTTTTCCATGAATTCATTTTTTGAATAATTAGAAGTGGGACAAATAGATTCTTGAGTAATATGAAACGAACACTAAAAATAGTATTTAACTTACTCAATCATTCGATATATTCTGCATATTTTGCAAATACCCACTTTGTTTATTTTAAATAAAATAAGCAGTTAAAATAATTTTCAAATTGCCAAAAAATTCATTACATAAATTATTAACAGTGGAAACAAAATATTACAACAAAAAAGGTGTAGCAATGTCCATGTATGACTTACATTTTTTTTTTATTTCTTTACTTCCCCTGCCCCATTTCTTTATTTTATTATTTTTTCCCCTTCATCTTCTCCGCTCCGTAATTTGAGCCCGAAGGAAAAACTAAAGCCATAGAAAGAAAAAGTAAATAAATAAAAGAAGCTGTAAGGCGATGAGAACCCTGTAATGCAATTTTTCCCCTGCCGTTTCCTTGGAAACGGGCATTTCTCATCAAAAACTTTCTCTCCTGATCCGGGGGGCTTCGATCTATAATTGCCAGAAACTTCTTTGCGGCAATAACCGAATCCAGAATCATATTTCCATGATACGTTCGCCCTTCCATTCCTCGCTGCTTTCCCCCCCTCTCCCAACCCTTACTTTCATACGTAGTTATAAGGATTTCTCTGCGTTTCCTATTTTGGCTAGTTTATCGCTTTTATTTGTTATTTGTTTGAAATATCAGGTTTTGTTTAAATACTTTGTTGAGAAGTTTGCCTTCTTTTTAGACTTTATATTTGATTTCTCCTTTAATCTGCCCAATTTATATTCAGTTTCAACGAATGAAAAGAAATTTAAAACCAAATGTTGATTTAGATTTAAATTTGCTTAGATTTTACCAAGTTCGTGTTAAAAAAAATAATCATCTTCATTTACTATTTAAACAGGTAATATCAAAATTCAAATTTATTTTCTATATTTGATCAAACATTTGGGAATCTTTATAAATTAGTAATTTATTTAATTTTGCATTTGGTGAATCATTGCATTGCTTTTCTCAGAAAATAGTGTTCAGTTTATTTTATCTGTTATATTTCATTAAAAAATCCAAATTGATAGATTCCAAAATTAAAACTATATAAAAAGCAATGAAAATATAATAAACAAAAAAGTCTTATTTATATTCTATCAAAAATTTTGTTCCGTTAGTTGAGGTATTGATTCGGTTGAATTGAAGAAATTTGGTTCGGTTTAGTTTTGTTAACGCCCCTCTCTTAAAGAAACAGTACTGTTATTTAGGGACGAACCTGGTCATTTTGAGCACGGTCATATGACGAGGACGTTGACTTTACTACCACACCATCAACACACAAGAAAATTAAAAGTTGTAACCAATTGACTATGCAAAGCTAAATGAAAAAATTTAATGCGCTATATTTAAGAAATTTTCTTTTATTAATCATCCAGAAGAATGTAAATAAAACAAATATTTATGATTGTTAAAAGTTTGCCTGTTAAGAATGTCTACCATTCGACTCTATTATAAATACAAGATGAAGCAATATTGATGTCCATAAAGCCCATTTTTAAGGTTATGTTTAGACCCATTTTCAGAATACTATATAGATTTAAATTGTTATTAAGGTTGTAATTTGCTTCTATTTCTATAAAAAACACTGAGATTAGCAATTAATAATCATCAGTAAAAATATTTTAATTTAATTAAAATTATTGCTAAAAATTTAATTAAAAATATGTTTATATCCTTATGTACATATGGGTCTACGTCTTGGCACAAGAGTAGCGCGTTCCCCCCCCCCCCTGATTTGGGTGCCCTGTATTCAGGCATTGTTGTTCTTTAGCTGCTTTATCTGGGTGGATATGTGTATGTTCCTCTCTGTAAAAAAGAGCTGTGCAAGCGAATGTGATGTGCAAATAGCTAAGGCGTACTCTTGGTCCTTGTTGGCGCAATTTAAAACAAATGACGCATTCTCAGCTTAAAATCGCTGACTGCGTCAGTGAGCTTGTCCATGGCAAGTGACATTTGAAAAAACAACTCGTGTACATGTAGGGAGTATGGATTAGTAGCATTAGCTATAAATTTTCGGTTTAGGGATTTAAATATTATAGTAAGGTTTGATTAGAACATTATATCATTGTTAAATGTTTTATTAAGAACTAACTGTCTTTGGCTAATTCTAAAGATAATTATTCGAAAGAAATATTCCATAAAATCGCTTAATCTCATGCTGGTCAAGAATAGTCTCTCAGGAAAGTACTTTTATATGTCAATTTTTTATAGACTACTATTTTAGAAACCTTACACCCATACTGTTCATTGTGCAATGTCAGTTGTCACTTCAAAACCAGTGAAAAATAGCCTCCCTGCAACTTTTTCATACACTTTCTAATAAAAATATTATCTCCTTCCGCAAACTTATGAAACTTGGTGAATAGTATGGTATGGTGCGGTTTATTGGCACAAAGTCAAATTTAGGACAAGTTGCGCCATTCACAGGGATTTTTTTAAAAATAAATCCAGAATAAAAAGAAGAGCAAAATAAAACAAGAATTCATAGTAAAAAGTTAAGTTAAATTTATGACTAATCACGATTTGGCACTAGGTTTAAAATAACTCACATTCTATTTGATTCGAATTTTCGACATCCGACTTTTTAAAACCCAATTGCTTTTAAAAAGTCAAAAAGTTTTGAGTGAGGTCTCTCACCAACCAGGTCCTGTAGACTTAAAATAGGCGAATGAAAGTGAATTAAGCGAGCAGGAGCAAAATTGGGACATTGAGTAAGAATATGAGCAATAGAATTGACAACACCGCAATTCGTACAATGAGGGGCCCATTCACCAAACATCAAATGTCTGGGTGTGTATCTAGAGTGTCCAATGGGAAGACGAGTTAATTTTACATCTGCGCATTGGTTCTGTAAAACTGATCACATGTTTACTTTTGGATGAACAGCATATAGTTTTTTATCCACCTATGTGTTCCAAACTTCTTGCCCCTTGTCAAACGGGAGAGAAAGCTCAAAAGTCTTCTTCCTCATCTGATAGTGTATCAAAATTACAAAGTCAGTCCCAAAATATCTCTAAGGTGCTTTAAAATGGGATGTTAACCCTTTCGCGACGGCGCGCCTGTGCCACTCTTCGCTATTTTTCGCAACAGAGTGACTGACTATACTTCGCCACGTTTTCGCCGCCGTATCTAGATGACGTCAGCCTCTGTGGACGAAAAAGTGGCTGCCGTATATATACGGCGTCAGCCGCTGTGATGCATCAAGTGACTGCCGTATATATACGGCAACCGTCGCGAAAGGGTTAATATAACTAAAATGAAATAAAGCCAATTAAGAAATACCACTATAAAATTATTCTTGCCAACTTCTACTAATAACTAAGATGAATATGTGCAATTGAGTGTGGATGTTGACATTTAACAATACTGATTGTCAGACCTAGAGCTAGTAAATTTTGGCCTGATTTTGGAAAACGAAAATATGTAACTGAAAGAGATATATTTTTAAAGTTTTAATTTGAATTTTAACTAATTAAAAATTAAATCGTATTTTAACATTCTTCCGCTATAACTTCCAAAACTTCAGAAGGTAGCAATTCGAATTTTTTTAAAAATTGTGACAGTTTTTTTAACGTTACTCTTCCTTTCGGTGATAGAATTGCAAGCGTATGGATATAAACAGAAAGTTAGGAAAATAGCTCAATGAACAGAAAGAAGTAAGGCTTCTACAATCATGTACATTATATACATATCAGAAGCCCAAGAAATCGGATATCTGTTGGCGTCGAAGAACTCTTAAAAATCCAATCATTAAACCTTCTATTAAGGACATTTTGTCAAAGCTCTTGTCTTTAGTTCTATCTTAATGTAAATATTCCTTAATTTAAATATATATGAATATGCGCTCTCTCTAGAGGGTCTTGGGACCTGGACTGTTGGTTAGGTCTCGGTATGGGAGCCAATTCCGCTGAAGAACCTTCGTTTAAGGGGGATCAGTTGCACGCTAAATCCACCAGGCCAAACATGTTCCAGCTGGTGAGTTATGTATTGAAGGGTGCCAGCTCAGGTGTCATCCACGTCATCTGACCGCGATTCAAAATTACAATATCCGTCCCCAAATACCCCTAGGGTTGCGTTATAGTGGGATGTTAATTTAACTTAATTAAACTAAACATAAACTAGAGGGTCTTCGTTGTTTGCAAGTGCCCACTATTAGCAAGTGTTGTTCGTTTCTTCGTGATATGTGGAATACTCTTCGGCTTCCTCATGAATTTTCCTCATAACCTCTGAATATATCGATTTATTGCTTGCATATATATATATATATATATATATATATTTGAATATTAAAAATATTTAGCTAAGAAAGCCCTTCAAATAACGTTACCAAAAACACACAACTGAAAATTTTAACAATCCATAATCCTTACGAATCAACAAGTCATCAAAGGCGGCTAGATCAAACAAAGAAAAATATTCCTTCACTTTGCCATTAAAATTCGCAGAAAAAATCTCTAATTCCATTTTTTAGTTTATTGCCTAAATGATTGCCTATTTAGTCTCACTAACCACAATTTGTCGTTGGATTCGAACAAAATCGAAGCCCTGGCACATTTTTCCGAGCACCGTGCAGACCCATCATCCGCAGCAAGATTTATTGCAACCCTGTAATGAGGCGATGGAACAAGCTCTGACTGTGGTTCTGGACAACATCCGATGCGGAGGGCCAAATGGACTTCTCGTGATCGAGAGCAGTGTCAATGCGCGTCCACGGGGCCCGTTTTTCATAAACGCCGCTCCGCCATCATCTCTCGGAACCTGAAATTATCTGTTCTTCTTCCCTCCTCCCATTTGTTCCTGACGTCTCCCTCAACCCTGTCCTTTGACCGGCGAGGATGTTCCTTCTCTTCCCCAAGAATGGTTATTCTTTTGACTTCGCTTCTTGCCTAACGACGGAAGTTGGCAGGCGGAGAGTGAAAGAGTTTTTCCTTTTCTTCATCTTGGGTTTTGTCTTTTCTTACAGATGTTTTAGATGTCTAAGAGGCCCAAGAAAAAAAAAAGAATCAGAGTTTCAGATTCTTCTGTATACAGTCTTTAAGACACAGAATGATACACTAATATCAAAACAATAATTGTTTTATATCACAATTTGCATTTTTATCAGCTATACATTTTCTTATAGGGCATTAAAAAAATCTATATATTCTACCATTTATTGAAAATTGAAATTTTATTATCGATATTTTTTCTATCAGGGTTCAAAGAAAATCTATCTATCAATAGATCATTGTTGTGATCATTGTTTCGTGAAAACTGACATTTTATTAGCAACACCTTTCCCATTGGGGCATGAAAGAAAATTCACCGTTTCTTGAAAATCGAAATTCAAAAGGCTTAATCGTATGATACTTGGCGAATGTTTTGGCGATAAGTTTCATGTGGATTAAAAATATCGCCCAATCGGATTTAGATTTTAGATTCTTTCCACTTCAATGAAATATTAATTTAACATAGAACTGTGCTTAAAATTACAAAATCATACTATAAATTTGATTTAAAAATGCTTAATCATCTGATTCTTGGAGAATGTTTGTGGCGTTTAATCCCCATGTTGGTCAAAAATATCCCCGAATCGAATTTAGGATTTAGATTCTTCCCACTTCATATAAACAAAAAATTTGACACAGAACTGTGCTTAAACTCATTCTATAAACTTAATTTAAAAATGCTCAATCATATAACAATTGGAGAAGGTTTTTGGCGATTAATCCTCAAGCCAGTTAAAAATATTCACCAAACGTATTTAGGTTTTAGATTCTTCCGACTGCATATAAACAAAAATTTGAAACAGAACTTTGCTTAAAATTACACTATAAATTTAATATACTAAAATCTTCATGTTTTTGATTTATCGCGTTTATATTGTTACGAATAATAGTAAATTTCAAACAAAAGTGACCAGAAGATGCAGACTTTATTGTTTCTGAAAACGCGTATTAAATATTCACAACTCAAGCCACAAAAATGCCGGTTTTCTGGCACAGAGGTAGCGCACCTTCCTCTTGTTCTGGGAGTCCCGGGTTAGAGCATGGTTGTTCTTTTGTGTGCTATATCTGAGATGTGTGATTGTGCACCCCTGTAAAAAGAGACTGTGCAAGCAAATGGGGTGAGAGTGTAGCTAAATCGTACTCTTGGCCCTAGTTGGCGCTACTTCAAAAAACAAGAGACGCTCCTTTCAGCTTAAATCTGCTGCTGTGTTAGCAGGGGGGGGGTTGTCCATGGCAAGTGCCGTAAGTAACAACTCAACAACAACGGCTACAAAAATTCACAGCGAATTAACTCTACTTAATCTGCTAACTTCAAACAGCGATGCTATAGAACCGCACGGTAGCGTGAGAAGAGACGATCTCTCTAATACAACCAAATGTAGCCCGCGTCCCGAACTCAATTAATTTCCCACCTTTAAGGCGAGTCTTAAATAGTGTCCCACTGAAGTGAGCGGGGTAACCGTCGAAGGCGAGCGCTTGTTCCAGACAAGTCCAGGAATTTCTCCCGTGTTCTTTGAAAACAAATCCTTATATCTTAGCCCCTACTACACATTTTAACGTGTAGTAAAAACCTCTAGCGACCTCATTATATCTCCAAATTGGTAAAACAGGGCGATCATCTGTTGTACATTCCCTTAGAGCGGTCTTTTCTCGCTGACATGCGATTCCAACATTGACAATTTAGAAATATTTACATCTAATTTACACAGAATTCATAACGATATTGTTACATTTTTAGCGTAGCGGATTCGGATTGAGCTGACTTTACTTGATTACAGCACAAACAAATTTATTTACAGGTATTTACAGGATGACTTGATAAAGGAAAACTTCAGATAAAACCAATCCAGCAGTCAACAGTCACTTACAGTGTAAATGCAAGCCTTACGCACAATAAAAGCAGATTGCAAAACAGCTATCGTATAGCACAGCAAATAGTAAATCCCAGCGAGCTCACTAATACAGCGTTAACAGTAAACTAAGCACAGCTCACTAATGACAAGCGAGAAAAATAATCCGCTCGTCCAACGAGTCGCTACTCTTCCGAGAGGAGTTGCCAGATTGCGGCAATTCGTTCTTTATATATCCGAGCGAGCGAGCTAGTGGAAGCAAGCAGAGCTTTGTGAACTATCCAGTGGCTGCCAGACTATTCTTTTCGCCAAATCAACTTGATTGGCGCCAAGCTCTTTGTAAACCTTCACCAATCGCTCTCCACTTCTTCTCTCCTCCGCGGCGTTCGCCCGCTTTTAACAATATGTTTCCGAAAGTACATATTAACAAAGGGTCATTTTTTTTGGATTTGGCACAAAATTTCGTAGGTGTCTACACTTTAAATGTTATATCTGTACACCGAATTTTATCTACCTACTTTTCTTCGCTTTGTGATTATCGTGTTAGCTAATATTATAACATTTGGGTAAAAGGATTTCCTCTGAACAGCAGATCTTCTTATCTTTATTCAAAATTTGATAGAAATCCTCAAATTTTGTATTAAAACCATATACCAAATTTCACTAATCTAGCTCAAAGCGTTACAAGCATTTACAATATTTGCTACGGATATTTTCTAAAAATGCATTTTTCAATCTCAGAAAAGTGTGAAACGTCGAATACCGCCAAAATCTCGAGTTCGTTTTTTGATGATGACTGCACTTTATATTACGTCACGAGAAAGTAAAAAAGAAACGCATATTTTTAGAACATTCAATCTTGCAATAACTCCGAAAGAACAAGCTCTTATCAATAAGAGAGCGTGCCTAAAAAAATGCATGGGGTGGAGATGGGGACAAATTCAAAATCTAATGTTTTTTTTTTTTTTTTTTTTTTTTTTTTTTTGAATTTGTAGCAGTTGCATTATTCTCGCCTTCTCTTTTGGATATTAGTGCATTACTTTAACTTCCCTTTTGGTTACTAGATGGCAGTGCGTGATTACGTCATTACGCGCGCCATCCCATAATGCTTTGTGCTTGTACCAGGGAGAGATGCGACTCCGTCTTGTGCAGCGGTGCACTAGAATGTCGTTGTTTTAAGTATTGTCCTCGTCTTTGTGTTACATGTTGTCTTTGTGTGTTTGTAAATATTAGTGTGTGAGTATGATTATTAAAGGAAATGTTTCTAACATTCGTCTCGTTGCTTCCATGCACGGACACTAAATAATCTACATCCCACCACAAATTTTGAAATTATATCTAGTTGTTATTATTTTACATAGGTTATTAAAATATATTTCTTTTCTGTACATATATAAACAAGTACATGGAGAATCTAATGTTTAAATATTTCATTTTTCATACCTTACAAACTTATTCTTTTTTGTAACGTTTAATATGTATATTTACAAAATATTTTCTCCAGACTTCTTAAAAATAACATCATAGTATCTTTCCAGCATTCCATATTGACCATATCCAAGCAATAGTAAATTTTTGTTCCCTCCCGCGAATTTATCCTCCTAAAACTAAAAATATTCCCAAATTCCTGCACAATGTAACAACCCCTATATTACATTCCCTCCCCCCTTGTATTGGTTAAGAAATGAGTTATTAGAAAAAATATCGATTTTTTAAAACTAATTATTTGAATTTCTAAATATTTTCACTTACGAAACCGTTTTGATTTAATTTCTACATTTAATTTAAATAGCTTTCATTATTAGAGTATAGACTCAGACTTATTAGAGAATTCTCTTGGTTCATTTAGCAAGACATGTCATCCAGGCGCAATCGATACATGTTAAATGTGTTCTTTTCAGCAATGCTTTGGCTCTGATTAAGCTAAAAGACACTCGAAAGTATGAAGCATCCCTAACTAGAAAAATAAATCGGTTTAATCCAGTTTCAGAAGTGAGAATGAAGGAAAAAAAAAGAATCCATGGTAAATTATTTCAAAATTTCCTTCTTGAAGACGATTGAATCATTTTTCTGGGCACTGTTATTAACCATCTTTATTTCCCTTTCTTTTTGAATTGCAAGGGAATTTTAAGAATTTTTGTTGTTTCTTATGACACTTGCCATGGGCAATCTCACTGAGGTAGTCAGTGATTTAAACCTAATCAGCGTCTCTTGTTTTGTAATAGCGCCAACTAACGCAAAAGAGTACGACTTTTGCTACTCACTCATCACTTGCAGTTTCTTTTAATTTTTTCTACTTTTTCTTATTAAACTTATATTTATATGTATAAATGAATGATTATTTAAATTGATTATTTTGTTTCTTTTATAAACCCCTACGGTGTGTTTATATTTATCATGCTTAAGAGGCTTTTTAAAAAAAAAAAAATAATAAAATTAAATTTGATAAAGTGTTTCAAAAAATATTTTCCAAATTGGAACTTTTCCACTAAACACTTGTATCTCCTAAAAACAAAAGAAACGTATCAAAATTAAATCGGTCACAGAGAACAAAATATAAAAGAGACTGGCGTTAGAAATGGGGAATATTTATGTTAAATAAATTCGCAAGCTTGGGTTTATTGATCGAGCGGTGCGACGAATCAGAAATATTTCGATTTATACAAAAATAATAAATAAATAAATAAAAGGGAAGGAGGCTGACGAGCAGAGGAGAGATGGAAGATGAAAGAAGCAGGGGAAGGGAAAGTGCGTTCCTATGGAAACTGGAGAGGTTGCTATCGGATGTATGGAACAAGAGATGCGTACAAAGGAAAGAGGATGCCAAATGCCAATATTAGACCCAGTAGGGTTGCCGTAATTTTTTTTCGGACAGAACTCACAAGAGGATCTCTTAAAGCCAGAGAACGGGTCAAGCTATATGGATTTTTGTTGAGGTGTATTATATGATGGGGGAAAAAAGGTATTTTTTTCTAAACAATACGAAAAACCTTTTATGCAATATATGATTATAAATCAAGTAGATAATAATTTTTTGGAAGTGGAATAGAGAACGTCAATAATCAAATTAGAGCGTGCAACTGTAGATAATGCCGTATTTTCAGTACACTAGAAAACATGTGAATTGCTAATATAACGTGTATATAAATAAATATTATTCGTTAAATTAAAACAATAATTAGAACTGGGTCCTCTTGTCTTAAAATGATGCAAATTCCCAATTAGTCAAATCATAAAACAATCAATAGAGCTACACCTTTAAAAGTCATTAAAATCCTATTGCAAATAATAATAATAATAATTTGGAATTCCATAAACTCTGAATAATTTCAGTTGTACTACGTGATAATTTCCTTTTAATGGATTTAGAAATAAATTAATCTTTTTTTATTTAAAATTTTAAATCATATTCATATTGCCTTAACCCCTTAACCGGTTTATTTCCCTTACTATCTAATAAGATGAAACCTTCTATTTTGGGAATATTTTCTTACTTTGATTCAAATGGAAATCCATGGAATACTTGGCTTATCTACGTATTCGAAGTCATTTTACTATTGAATTATAATTGTTATGAATGATTTATTTTTTGTTTACAACTTTCAAATTCGATAAATCGATGCACGTACGGCGTACGGGCAAACCGGTTAAGGGGTTAATATTTTATATCTTAATATTGCTTCAGTATTTATTTTTACTTCTCAGGAGGAAGTAATAACATTAAAACACTATAAAAATTAATGAAAATGATCTCCTTGAAACTTCCTCGCAATTACTTTTATAAAAATGTGACTCCTCTCTTTCTCTCACATAAATTTTTTCTCCCTTGGACAGGGCTATGAGCGCTTCAAATACTCAGATTTTTGTTTCCTGAGTCCCATATGTAGTATTTTCTTCTCCTTAATACAGTAAAAGAAGGAAAAAAAACAATTATGAATTCTGAATGTTTTTTTAAGCCTGCGAAATCTTGATTTGACACGATCTTAATAATAGGCTCACACCACAAAATTCCTATCTTCAGTTAAAACATTAATAAACATGTGAAAGTACAGAACAATAAACAGTCAAACTCCTCAAGGATTTGTTGCAAAATTTATGTGTGGGTCTATCTTTTAGATGCTAAATATATACTTACCAAATTTCATTCATCTAGCTCTTTGCGTTTTATAATGACTGTGTTCACTTCTGCTTGAACATGTCCTTGAATTAAATTCGTTCAAAATTTGACTGAAATTTACAAATTTGAAGCAAAGATCGCAGATCAGTTTTCACCTGTCTTGCTCAAAGCATTTTTGAGTTAATAGCATTTACGATCTACTAGACAAACAGAACAAAAGACAGGAGGACAAATTTCTAAAATATGTTTTTCGAACTCAAGGAGATCTGAAACATTAAAATTAGACTGAATTTTGAATATTAATTTTTCGGTGATTACAATACTTGCACTGTTTTTTTACTTCTTACAAGTGGAAATAATAAATAAAAAAGAAAAAATCATCTCGGCAAACTGGAAGGTAAAGGTAAAGGTTGTCAGATGATCCTTTACATCTGAGTTAACATCTGGAAACACAAATCGTTGATATTAGAGGCAGTTAAAATTAGGGCTTGAAATTCCCTTTTCAGCCCTTCATTCTAAGATATCGCAATCACCAAAAAATGTAAATATAAAAATTTTTCCTCTTAATGTGCAACTAATTTGGCCAGTTGGAATTTTTTTTCTATATTCAATACCAAGAAAGTTATTGCAAAATGAAAATTCAACACCTATAATTTCCTTCCCCCCCCCCTTGAGCTAGTTGGCTATTTACGAACTACACCAAAATTTTTACATTTCTAACAACATATTCTAAGCCACTTAAAATTCAAACAAAATTACTCTATTTATCCTGTTTGCAAGATAACATGGGCAAAGCGTTATATGCATATGCGTTTTGAGCAGCTTGATGGCTTAAGAGAGACAACGATTAGAATATTTTTTTAACTTTTATTCCATCCCGGGTGGCATAATTTATGCATAAGAAGCAGGGACGAAACTCACGTCCGTTCTCAAGCAATGCAAAAAGAGCAGAAGTACGAAAGGAGCGTGATATATCGCCACCCTGGCGGTTATATACTATGACATTCTTTAAGTGTTTTCTCTACACTAGTCGATTTAAGTAAGGTAATTATAGCGATTTTTAAAAGGATTCATTAAGTTTAATACATTCCCCCCCCCTACTTGGAGAGTGGGAGCCGCTGATTAAAGTATTTTTACAGAGCTCCTGTATTATTTATTATATAAAAGAGGGGGAATTAAATTAGAGAATAAGAGATAAATTAAATAAATATAGATAAAATTAGAATGAAATTAATATTGTTCAAATTAAGATTAAAAAAATATTGAAATGAAATCTGCTATGCATATTTCAATGTATCATGTTACATCATCATTTCTTGAACGGCCAAGCACCAAGTGCCCGTGCCAGTTAAATTATATTTTTATTCATTTTAATCGTTTCATTGAATAAGCCACTTAAGTATTGCAAACGATGCAAAAAAAAACCCTTTATCTTGCATTGATTGTTTAAAAAATATCACATTTCCTATTTATTTCCTTTCATATAATCACGTGCTGAAAATGATATTTTCTGGGTTTTATCTGCTGTAATAATCAATTTATTTTTTTTAAATCAGAGCTTTTATAAATGCAATGGCAACGCCTTATTAAAAAGCTGATTTTTTGAGATGCTCATGCAGATAATAAAATATTTATTTTTCACCTACGGATTTTTGTTGATGCCAAAAAACTTCATCCCAAAAAACAACATCATGTTCTGACATGATAAGTAGGACTTAATTTAGATTTGGAGATATAATTACACACACACACACACACACACACACACACACACACACACACACACA